>JASAMW010002491.1:0-10903 GCA_030247985.1 Epsilonema sp. ZAB3_2 | reverse complement strand
CAATGTACATTCACTTAGCTCGTGTATTTTGTTTGCATGCGTACGCACAGATACGCATTCAAACAATTCAGTAAATGCGTACAGTACAGTTAGTAGATGCGCAAGCGTACATTTATAGTAGATGACAGACATCGGCACGGGTTGTAGAGGGGTCTGGCAGTGGGTTTATGCGAGGGAAAGGGAGCTCCCCCCCCCCCCCCCCTCTCCCCACAACGAAAAACCTGGTGACCCCCAAAAATTCCAACGCACCGCCAAAAAGAAATCTCTTACTCTCGAAAAAGGCCAACATACCCCAAAGTTTAGTGATCAGTCCTTCGCGAAACTACCCTGGTAGTATCGAACCCAGTTTCGCAACCTCAACATAACCCCGCTGACTGACCCCACCTGAAAACCGTGCCGATGTCTGGATGGCGTTTTATCTGGCCATTGGTGCGCTTCAGATGTGCTCCGAGTTTGCTCCGAGCGAGTTCGCTCCAAGTTTGGAAAGACTTCATTTTGAGCCAAAACAAACGTCAATTACTCGTACGTCTTCGAATATTACAAACTCGGTTGTTCAAACGCACGTTTGGATAAACGGAGCGAGTTCGGTGTGAATTCGGAGATTTTACATGTTGAAGCATAGCGCTCCGAATTTAGAGCGAATTCGGAGTTCACGTCTGAAGCACACCGTTGTCATTGGTGCGCTTCAGACGTGCTCCGAGTTTGCTCCGAGCGAGTTCGTCCGACGAGCCTCCGAATTCGCAGCGAATTCGGAGCGTAATTCGGTTGTTCACACGTCAACGTTTTTGCTCCGAAGAAACACGGCGCGCTTCTTTTTAGTCGTTCACAAGGGGAGAAAGCAAATCCGAGCCAGCTTTTATCACTTTGCGAGTTTCACGCGCCACGTCGTAAATTTTCTGCGCAGTTTTTTTTGTTTTTCTAATGAGCTCCGACTTTTGCTCCGAGAAGCCTCCGAGTTCGGAGCTAAACTCGGTGGTTCACACGTCTCCGAGTTTCAAACTCGGCAGTTCACACGTACGTTTGGATAAACGGAGCGAGTTCGGTGTGAATTCGGAGATTTTACATGTTGAAGCATAGCGCTCCGAATTTAGAGCGAATTCGGAGTTCACGTCTGAAGCACACCGTTGTCATTGCTGTGCTTTGGTTGTGGTTGTAGCAGAAGAGGAAGGAGAGGAAGAGGAGGAGGAGGAGTCAGAGGAGGGAGAGAAAAGTGGACCAGAGGAATCGGGGGAAGAATCAGACGACTCCTCCGCTGATGAATCGGGAACCACCAGCGACGGTAAGGATGAGGAAGAAAAGGCTTGTCTATAAACCTGGTCCTAACTGTGGACTTCTGCGCCTTCAGTACTAGATCCTGGTCCGACTACATACAGGGTGTATCAGAATAAACTCACCGGGTGTTTGTGCCTCTCATTCCTCAACGGAGCATTCGATTTCAGAATGCTCTTTTGTGTTTTGTAGCTAAGGCTTCTACAATCGAGCAGACAAAATTTCAGCCCCGTAGTCCTTCTAGCAAGGAAGTTATAAAGGCTCAAACTTTCGGACACAGAAATTTTCGTTTTTCTCACTATGGGGGCAAAACACATAGCACTCCACAGCTGAGTTTTTCAATTTTTCTTCATAATACCGCAGCAGATTTGGTTCTGCCACATCCTGCATAGGATATTGAACATGTTTTAAAAATGTATTAGCTTTGGGATGGTAGAGTATGCTCTCCATTGCGATAAGATAGTAGGCAAATCCTCGATTTCTGAGGTCAGCTATTTTGAACTGTTTTGAGCCGCTTTCTGTTGGCCTAGAAAATTGAAGTTTTGCCTGCGCAAACGTTGAAGCCTTGGCTACATATTGAAAAAGACCGCTGTGAAAAATGACGCTCCATTCTGGAGTTATAAGCACAAACATCCGGTGAGTTTATTCTGATACACCCTATACTACTACTCTTGCGCTCACAGTTGTTAAAACCAGCTCTATTCACTACATGCGCTAACTCGCGAACGGACGCCTCTGTTTTTTCAGTGCGGTTTTTGATCGGTAACACCGCCAGCATCCGCTGACACCGATCATAAAATGCACATAAAAACGGGTCAGCTCGCGGCCACTTGTAATCTTAGCGCATGCAGCGAATAATCCGTCGTAGCTAGAGTTTTCATTGGACGTTTGAAGTCTGGGCAGAGAGCGTTCGCCGTTCAACTTAGCCCGCACTGCAAAATTTACATGCGTAATTTTTAGCGTCAGTAGCGAAATAAGTACTAAGTAGCTAACGGACTGATGGCGCGTTCACCAGACGTCCGTCCATCCATCCGTCCGTCAAATCCGTAACGGACGTATCTAGGAGTACATGGCACACCGCAAACAACCTTGTACTCCTAGGTAGATACGTTTTACGGATTTGACTGACGGACGGACGGACGGACGCCTGATGAACGCGCCATGAAACCTCCAAAAGCTGAGCCGTGTTCTGTACTGTTTGTAGAAAGCGGAGAAAGAAGCACGAGCAGTCGAGGAAGCGGAAAACGCAAACGCCCACTAGCAGATGCGGACTCTGAACGAGGTAGGGTACTGTGGGGTAAACCCGGTCATGGGAAAATCCGGCCACCTCAGCTTCAGGACTGCATCTCTCAGCAACCAATGGACCGATTGAGACAAATAGGATATTAATCGATTCCTTGAACTCTCCTCTTTCAATTGAGCTGCTTGGTTCATCATTTGCTGAAACAGCAAATTCACAGGAGCTAGGGTGACCGGTTTTACCCCATGGCCGAGTTTGCCCCACGCAAAGCCTTCCCAACTTCGAAAATCTTCGCATTTTCTCAGTGGACCGACCCTACATTCTTCCTGTCTTAAAGGGGAACTTTGCGCGGAAAATTCGGGGTAAGGCCACACATATCATTAGATAGAGCATAAAAAATGCTGCAAAACGCACCAAGTCCCATCCCTCTACGTTGCGTCATTCTTGAGTTACAGGCACAATACTGATCAGTGAGCCAGAAACTCAGCTTGAGAGCATGTAGCTCGCTAACCACTGCACCAATCTGAATAATTTTTCTACCACCGTGTGCTCCGTTTGGTGTTCTACCTTTTTGTTGTATAAAGTTTCGCTGTATCTTCACTGCCTGTGGAATGGGAAGCCAAAAAACGTGTGTCGTTGCGCAGTTTAGCACATATTTCGTCCATGATGGGGACGTGGATGAAATATGTGCTAAACTGCGCAACGACACACGTTTTTTGGCTTCCCATTCCACAGGCAGTGAAGATACAGCGAAACTTTATGCAGCAAAAAGGTAGAACACCAAACGGAGCACACGGTGGTAGAAAAATTATTCATATTGGTGCAGTGGTTAGCGAGCTACGTGCTCTCAAGCTGAGTTTCTGGCTCACTGATCAGTATTGTGCCTGTAACTCAAGAATGACGCAACGTAGAGGGATGGGACTTGGTGCGTTTTGCAGCATTTTTTATGCTCTATCTAATGATGTGTGTGGCCTTACCCCGAATTTTCCGCGCAAAGTTCCCCTTTAACGCATACCTCGAGGAGGCGTCATTGTTGACAACACGAAACAGAGAGATTTGTTGTCCGTTTGTCGGTTTGTTGTCCGTTTGTTTATATATGGATGTTGTCGGTTTATTGTCCGTTCGTCAAGAAACCGACAGCAAACCAAAAACAAAAACGGACAACAAACCGACAATACCATACGTATATAAATGGACAACAAACGGAGAACATTTGAGCGACGTGTTGTCAACAATGACGCCTCATCGAGGTATGTCTATGTGTTAATTTGAAGCATTGACGGTGTGCTTTGTGTTTAATGTCAGGTCGAGCCAAAGTTGCCAGGAAGGACGGAGATGATGATAGGAGCCCTGCAAAGCGAGCGTCTGCTTCCACTCTCGGAGGTAAAAAGGATAAGTTAGTTCGGGGTAATTCAAACCACCCTCAGGGGGTTAGGTAGCCGAAAAAAACCTGAGGCGCAAAATGCCAAATTCACCTCTTTGCCTGCCACCTTCCGGCATCTCTTCATATCTACCATACAGTAATTTTGCACCTCTAGAAGCTAAATTTTGGGGCGCAAATGGAAAACTGGGGCGGAAATGCGCCTCAAGTTACCACGTACCTAACCCCCAGACCCTATGCTTATCTTTGTACAGTAGGGGTGAAGCAAGGTAACTGTGGAGAAAATCGGGCCACCCTGTGCTTATCTTTGTACAGTAGGGGTGAAGCAAGGTAACTGTGAAACCTTCAGACGAAATTGCGTGTACTATGTATGGTACTATGGGGTAAACCCGGCCAAAGTTCAGGACTGCATATCTCAGCGTCCAATGGACCGCTTGAAGACAAAACATGATATCAATCGATTCCTTGAACTCTTCTCTTTCATCTCTTTCATCAAACAAATAGGGCTGATGTCTGTCTGTGTGTGTGTGTGTGTGTGTGTCTGTGATGCGAAAAACTCGCTCAGTTTTGCAGCTACAGCGTTCACTAATGGCTCATTTGAAAGCTTATAAGCCCAAGGGCGCCAGGAAGCCCTTCGATTTTTGATTTGATCAGCTGATCACCAATAATCGATCGATAATCGATATTTTAGTACTAAAAGCGCGCAGATTCGCTCACACTCACTCAATTTTGCAGCTACAGCGTCCATCTACGGCTCTTCAAAGAGCCTATGCCCTCGAGGACTCCAGGAAGGCCTTCGATGTTTAATCTGATCAGCCGATCACCAATAATCGATCGATACTCGATATTTTAGTACTAATTGCCGCAGAAACCAAACGACGCAGGTTTTCAAGCCAGCGTTAGCAAATGGTCACGCCCGAAAATGCACACGGGAATAAAACGCGAGATGCGCGAAAGGGTTGCCAGATTGCTAAATGTGTAAAAGGGCTGCCAGGCCTGCAAAAGGGTTGCTACATGCACCATTTTCGACTGATGCTGTGCAAGGTTGTCAGATCTATGCGGAAAAGGGGTTGCCAGATCTGCCATCATAGGGTTGCCAACTCTGCGATAGGGGTGCCAGATATGCAACTTTTAGCCAACTACCCAAAATGGTTGCCAGATCCATAATAAGTTGACAGATCATGATCTACAACAGGGTTGCCAGATCTGCAAAAGGGTTGCCAGATTTGCAAACGGGTTGCCAGATGCATAGAGATAGTCTCCTTTACTGCTGCGAAGCTGCAAAGGGCCACTGGTCTCTTTCAAATGAGCTATTTGGTTCATCATGTGCTAAAGCAGCAAGTTCAAACCTGGAGCTTAGGTGGCCGTGTTTACCCCACGGTACCCTATGTGCTTCAGGTGACCGTCGCATCGATTTCTACTTCGAGGAGGCTCGCTTCTTTATTATCAAAAGCGCCAATGAGGAGAATGTCAGTCTATCCAAAGCCAAGGTAATATACGAAAGAAGGCGCAGCTCAAGCTGCGTGACCGTGTGATAAGCTGGGGTAATTTGGGACGAACTTGGCTGGGTCCGAAATTGTCCCACGCCACAGCAGTAGGGTAGCGTGGGGTAAAACCGCCCATGGGGGGAAATCCGGCCACCTATGGCGCTTTTACCCTCCATCAGGCCTAGGTTGTCAAGTTGGGCTAGGAAGGAAGAAACAGAGGCAGAAGTTTCCCGAGATACATTTTCGGGAGCTATGTTTTGAATGAGAGGTAAAAGCGCCATAGGTGGCGGATTTCCCCTATGGGCAGTTTTACCCCACGCCACCCTACAGCACAGTACCACTTCGAAGTATACCGAGTTCTGCGTTATGTTTTCAGGGTGTTTGGGCGACTACTGGCAGGAACGAGCGCATGCTGAACCAGGCCTTTCGCCACACCCGCAATGTGCTCCTGCTTTTCTCAGTGGAAAGAAGCCAGCGATTTCAAGGTGAGAAAGATGTGTCTGCTTTTTCATATGGAATATGTGGAAAGAAAGCCATATGTCGAAAGAAAGCAGAAAGCAAAGCAAATTGCTTTCTTGTTCCTCCTTTTTCCCCGTGCTATTCCATGAACCAGTTGCGTTGTCGCGATTGGGTTGGTCGTGATAGCGACCCTGCGGAATTTAGTGAAACTTTGGATCGGTGCCTGCGGAGTCGTCGACGTCATTTGTCGTCATTTCTTCTCTTTACTCGCTCCTTTTCCGCTCCCAGATAACAAGGTTGACATCCCCGTCGGCACCTATCTAAGCATTCACCAAATACCGCGGTGTCAGCATCGCCCATCGCGACGAGGCAACACTGGGACGCCACAGACGTGAACTCCGAATTCGAAGCCCTGACTATGCTTCAACCAACATGCCAAATCTCCGATTCGCTTCAAACTCGCTCGAACAACCGAGTTTGTAATTCGAAGACGTGCGAGTAATTGACGTTCGTTTCGGTTCAAAACGAAGTCTTTCCAAACTCGGACCGAATTCGCTCGGAGCAAACTCGGAGCTCGTGTGTGTGTAGCGCCCCACTGGTCCATGGTGAGCAAACTCACGGTGAATTCACGGTGAGTTTGAACTTCGAGTTTCATTTTCCGTGTAGAGCATCCTCACTTGCTCCCAAGCTCGAAATTTTTCTCACGTGTTCACACGTGGTGAGTTTCAAACTCACGGTGAATTCACCGAACTCCCTGCTTCATTGCATAGGGGAATTCCCCCTGAGCTTACTCAGCACGTGTGTAGCGCCCCATTGACGTTGCGTTGCAGGATTCGCTCGTATTTCTGCGGCCTCTTCTCGCGATCACTCTCCGGTGGCCTGGGTGCTGCCTCCGGGTCTGAACGCTCGTAACCTCGGCGGAATCTTCAAGCTCCACTGGATTAATCGCATGGAGCTGCCCTTCGCAGACACCATGCAACTGAAGAACCCATGGAACGAGGACAAACCCGTGAAGATCTCGCGAGACGGCACCGAACTCGCGGTATGCGAATAGAGAAAGGGGGAATTCGCCTTACTCCGTAAGAGCGGTTGTCGTTTCGACCTTCCCCCCGAATTCAGCTGTAGTTATCAAAACACGCAAAGCACGCCGAAGCAGTTATTTTGCGTGCGTGTAATAACTGCAGCTCAATTCGGCGGGGAGGTGAAACGACAACCGCTCTTATAGAGTAAGGCGAATAGAGATGAGATATGGTTGAAATATAGGGTACTATGGGGTACTACGGCCAAATCCTCCAACAAGTTCACCTGTTCTACTACCGTATTTTTGGGTGTATAGCCCGGGGCTATCCACCATATGCAATAAGAGCAAGTGCTTGGTCGCGAGGTGACCCCTCTGAATTAACCTGGATTTTCAGTGCAACTTTTGACCGGTAGTTGACGCGAAGGTCGGCGCGGTCGTCTTTCTTGCTCGTTTGTTTCTTTCCGCGCCGACCTTCGCGTCGACTACCGATCAAAAGTTGCACTGAAAATCCAGGTTAATTCAGAGGGGTCACCTCGCGACCAAGCACTGCTCTTATTGCATATGGTCAATACAAAAATCGAGAGGTCTGATGGGGGGTTATACACTGGGGGGATATATGTTGAATATTGTTCGTATTTTCAGCAGGATGTTTATTGTGTGCACGAAAGGCAAAGCAACCGACTGCCCAAAGAGGTTTATGTAGCATTACAACGTGAACTGAAATCGCGAGCTCTCGCTCTCCTTCGCTGAGCTTTTACATAAGCTAGCTAGTCCTATAAAAAACTGTAGCGTGCAGGCATACCAAAACATATTCATGCACCCACCAAATACCAAGCTACATATGAATTATTCATATCGTAACATTCTCCCACTTATTTGGTGCGTGTGCCATGATATTCATGCCCAGCGCTCGCTCTAGCCCACTTCCAGATCCCAGGCTCCCAGATGTCATTCTTCAGGGGTGAGACACATTCCACAGCTTCTTCCTAGCTGCTGTCATCCACTCCACCAAATGATCTCCAAGCCATGCCCCTGTCAGATTCTTGGGCTCCTCAATCTGACAAGCTGAGTAGGCACCATGCTTGCACTGGTCTGCCTGCCCTGGATCCAGTGGCGCTGCTTGCTGCTTCCCAGCCAAAGACCTTGACTGTATCCGCACTTGTGGTGGTCTGACTGGCTCCCTTCTCTCCTTTGGAGCGTGATGGCAATGGCCTCCAGCTTCCTCATCACCATCCTTGCCAGAGCCTTCTTCTCCACCACCCTGCGGTTCCACTGGTCGATTCTGCAGCTCCTGCATCTCAATGCCATCTTCGCCATCTTCAGCTGCTGTCTCCTGCCGTGGCAAGGGCTTCTTCGGCTCCTCTGGGCTTCCAGTGAAGTCCTGCTCACAAAACAGGACATCCAATCGCATGAACTGCCGCCCCTTCTCATCAACCAGCCGGTACTTTCCAGAGGTATCAACCCCAACAAAGCGCATCTTCTTCGCCTTCTGGTTGAATTTCCTCTGCCCCTGGTCTGACACCAGCGCGTATGCTGCACACCCAAAGACTTTGCACCCTCTGAGGCTAGGCTTCATCCCGAACCAGCGTTCATAGGAAGTCTTCCTGTTGGCAGCCATAGGCACCCGGTTGTTGATGAAGTTGGCCATGTTCACTGCTTCTGCCCAAAACCGACCAGACAGCTTGGCATGCTGACACATCGCCCGAGCTGCTCCCACCAGTGATCTGTTCACCTGCTCAGCAATTTCATTCTGCTGTGCAGCCAGCTGATGCCTTATCCCTTTCGATGCCAGGTAGGCCTTGAACTCATTGGAAGCGTACTCTCCATCATTGCCAGTTTGGAGTTGCTTCACCCTTTGTCCCTTGGCGCTTTCAACCATGGCAACATAGCTCTTGAAGGCACTCAGCAGTTCACTCTTCTGCTTCAGGAAGTACACAGAGCAGTACCTGGAGTAATCGTCAGTAGTAAGCGCGCCTCTCCAGGGACATTCCACCACAGGGCAATACAGACTGCCCATCTACCCCGGGCTACCCATTGCTGCCCCGATTCGCCCTCCTCGTCGATTTTTGAGCTGCAGTTATCACACACGCAAAGCACGCCGAAGCAATTACTTTTTGCAATTTTGGTATATTTTTTGAAAAAGTATAGCGCGCCTCTCCAGGGACATTCCACCACAGGGGAATACAGCTCCCAACTCCCCATGCCAAGCTCCCCATCGTACCCCGGGCTCCCCAAGCTCCCCATCCTTCCCCGGGCTCACCAACCTTCCCCCGGGCTCCCCATACTCCCCCGGGGCTCCCATACTGCCCCGACTGTATGTATGTACTGTGTTAGTTGGGCAGTTTGTGTGTACACGACAGCTACCGATATGTACACATTGGTTCATATATGTGTATGCGTCTTGTGTAAACAAGTGAACAGACAAACAACCACACAGTGCTTTCTCCGTGAGCTGTTGTACCCGTGTTTACTCTGTGCATATGTCTGAGTTGTGCGCATGCCCCAAGTTTTATCTGTTGTTTCTGCGCGCTTTTTTGGCGCCAAAATTTTTATATGCTGGAATAATCAATACTTTGCACCTGGCGCCAAAATATTTTCCTACTTTGCATATCTGTGCGATTTTTTGGCGCCAAAATTTTATGTGCTGGACTATCTGCACCTTTTCGCGCCAAAAACACCAACCACGAGCTAAGTGCTGTAGTTATGACTTATTGGCTCGACTACTTCAAATATGACAAGGGTGCATCCCTGTTTCCTCTTGGCGACTAGTGACTATTTTTATGCTGTTGCTGCAAGGGGGATATGGTCACTTGGTTGCCAGTCATTTTGTTGCGGTTTTTTTTTCATTGCGGACATTTCGTTGCCACGGTCCTTTCGTTGCGAGAACTTTCGTTGCATGTATTTTCATTGCCATTCATTTCATTGCCAGTCTAGTTTTGGTCATTTCGTAGCGAGTACTTTCATTGCCAACAGTTTTGCTTGCATATTGTTGCACACTTTTGCATGTTTTTTGCACATTCTTGCCTGGTTTTGCATACATTTGCAACATTTTTGTAAACTTTTTGCACATTTTTTGCATATTTTTTACATTTTTCAAGTTTTTGCATGCTTTTTACATTTCTGCATGTTGCTGCACACTTTTGCATGTTTTTTGCACACTTTTTACATTTTTCACATTCATATTACACATTTCTGCACACTTTGCATATTTTTCATGTGTTCTTTTACACTTTTGCATGTTGTTTGTACACTTTTTGTTCATTTTTACACACTTTTGCATACATTTCTGCACACTTTTGCATGTTGTGTGCACACTTTTTGCACATTTTTTTACACACTTTCACATATGTTTTGCACATTTCTGCACACTTTTTTGCAAACTTTTTGCATGTTGTTTGCACACTTTTGTACATTTTTGCACACACTTTTACATATGTTTTGCACATTCAATGCACACTTTTCCAAACTTTTTTCATGTTTTTTTGCATGTTGATTGCACACTTTTTTTACATTTTTGCACACTTTCACATACATTTATGCACACTTTTGCATGTTGTGTGCACACTTTTGTACATTTTGCACACTGTTTCATACATTTTGCACACTTTTTTGCATGTTGTTTGCACACTTTTGCATATTTTTGCACACTTTCACATACATTTATGCACACTTTTGCATGTTGTGTGCACACTTTTGTACATTTTGCACACTGTTTCATACATTTTGCACACTTTTTTGCATGTTGTTTGCACACTTTTGCATATTTTTGCACACTTTCACATACATTTATGCACACTTTTGCATGTTGTTTGCACACTTTTTGTACATTTTTACAATCTTTCACATATGTTTTCCACTTTTTTGCAAACTTTTTCCATGTTTTTGCACATTTTTGAATGTTGTTTGCACACTTTTGTACATTTATGCACACTTTTGCATGTTTATTGCACACTTTTTGTACTTTTTTGCACACTTCCGCATATGTTTTGCACATTTCTTCAAACTTTTTGCATATTTTTGCATGTTTTACACATACACTTTACACA
>JASAMW010002489.1:0-38000 GCA_030247985.1 Epsilonema sp. ZAB3_2 | reverse complement strand
CGGCGCCCCAGTTAGTAGGAAGGAAGGGGATTTTGTAATGCTTTTTTGGCCTATTTCGAGCTTTCTTCCCAACTGGGGCCCCGCTTCACGGAGGCAAAATCGACTCCAGAACATGGGGTTAGATCAAAAGAGGATGCGATTTTACATAGGTAGGTGTTTTCAAATGTTAGAAATTCGAAATTTGCCTTCCTATACAAACAAACCCGATCCCGCCAGATTCCCCCGGTAATTTCCTACGTCACCGGCGATTGGCGATTCATGGTGAAGTATGTGGGTCTGCTGAAGCTCGGCGTTCTACTGGTTCTGATTTTGATTTGCTCCTTCCTGTACAAAGAGACCTACCGCGTGAAAGTGTTGCACGAGGTCAGCGATACCCTCTCCTGTCATTCATTCGGACGGCGAAGGTAGCGAGGAATCGGACTCGTCTCGAGAAGAGGAGCATGAAATTTTCGTGCCTCCGCCCATCAGACAGCCCTTTCAAACGATGCGACCCCCATTGCAACGACAGCAAAGGACCAGACTGATGGTGGCTGAGCTTAAGCCGGAATCGCCATCGTCAAGGTCGTCGACCTGTCGGCCGAACGGCGCAGTAATGACGTCACTTTACGAGGCTTCCGCTGAGGATACGTCAGATGAAGACTTGTCGCGGCTGCTTTAGCGGAAGAGAAAGTAAAAAATGGATTGAAACTGATTGCATTGAAAAAAAACAACTGCTTTTCGGCTTGAAGAGATTCTTGTATCTGTTGTTCGTCAGTGCAAATTGAAATTGATCGATGGCATCTTATCTTGTGACTCGTATACAGTCATTACATTTGTGATACAATGTAAAAGTACAGTATCGCTTGCTAAACAGTATTAAAAATAATCTTTTTCTATGTTTTGCATGTGCGAACAAGGTATCGTAGCTAGTACATACGTACCTACATACCTACATACTGTAGATAGATACGTAGCTTAGCTGTACGTACGTTACCTTCCAAGTCTTGTCTTGTCTTCGCAATATAATTATTCGAAATGAAATAGTAGGCTATGTTATGTACCTATTGGATGGCAGAAACCTTTATGTGCCCTGACATTGACGCCGTTTTATGCGAATTTTCTTCGACAAATTCTCAAAAAAAGTAACTGCAGTGCGGTGCGGTTCGAGTTTCATTTCGCTTTCCATGTGAATTTTTTCTGACGGTAAAAACGCTGGGAAGGGTTGGCCGGAAGTGGGATAATGAATCTCTACCGCTTTCTCCAATACCATGCATAAGCGATTGTAGCGGCGTAGGGGCATGGCGCACCCATCTCACACTCAACCTCAAGTGTTTCACATCTGCGTTCTCTATGTACATACGTACAAGAACAGTAGCAGCAGTAGCCGGAGCTAGCTTGTTCATAACATCTTGAAGAGGAAGCCTGGTATGTACAGTATGTACGTACATACATATTGTTAGTTAGTCATGAACAGCGATACCACCATACGTAGGTACGCACAGTATGGGCAGCATGCACACGACACATGAGTTCCAGGCTTACTGACTATCGATTTTGCCCTCTTCCCATATGCACCACTGCTTTTGAGGACATACTATGTTGTGCGACTGCGTACGTATACGTACATTATGTACTGTATGTACATAAAAGCGGCGAGGGTCGTCCAGGCTTTGGAGTGATTAGCTACAGCGCAAGCGCTTCGTCGACCCAGCGGCAATTTTCGTGATTTGCCTTTCGCGATACGTATTTTTGCTAATCGCATGCATAGAAGTCTTTTCGTACGCGTACATAATGCCGCAAGGCAGCTTTAGCTTCGGTCGCTCCTCATCATGGAAAACTTTGGGAGTCCCGCCACCAATTTTCTGATCAAAAGCCGAATGAAAAAGACAGATGAAGCCGTATAGTCTTCTTCTCCGCCTTCAGCTTTGGAATGAATAGGTAGCATGGGGTAATTCCGACACCATTGTCGACTGAGGGGAATTCCGATCACCAAATATCTTATGTAAGCTTACGTGAGGCTGGCTATGCCAACAGGGTAATAAATGTCTTTTGTCCTTCATTATGAATGTATTAATTTCTGAAATCTGAATGTCGTTGTCATGAGTTTTTTGCCTTTGGTGATGCGTGTGAGTCAGAATTTTCTGCCCCTGTTGGCCGAAATACCCCCGCGTTTCCCTGCGCATCGCAATGCTTGATCATGCGTCGCCGAGGACTCAGATGCTTTTTCCGCTTTTCCCCATTTATTCCTGCGGACGCTACAGTACGTATTTCCGAATTCCAGTGCGGCGCTTCCGTGGTATGAAACAGAAGGGTCTTCCAATCAGCCCATCACGCTCGTTCCTTCTATACTTTCTACGTGTACGTACAGTACATGGCATATAGTACTTTGCATGTACGACATCAACTACTTGAAAAAAGACAGTCGCTGGCTGACTCAGACAGAAGTCCCCACCATGTACTTTATTGTTTACGGCGCCTCTGTGTCGACGGTTGCCCCTTTGGACCGCCCCAAATCGAATAGTCGCTTCATTCTACCTTCCATCTGCAAGGCCGGACGAAAAACATGATATTTCTATTTTTATAGATGGACTCCTGAGAAAATGAGTCGTTGCCTCGGCGGATAAAGCGCAAAATAGTTCGTGGACAACAACTGCATAAATTGCCGGTGCTTTTTCCTTTGAGGGCCAGTCCAATTTCACGTCATCAGCACTGCGGAACAACTCTCCAGCTCATCTTGAGGTGTGGCTAAAACTTGTCTCCGACACTTTTCTACATGGAGGTACCAGACGCCCAAAAAGTTGCAACGAGGCCTTCAGAACTGAGTCGTGCTGAAGGCTCTCCCAAGAAAAGATATGCAGGAGGATCATGGCGAATCAGCATCGCGGAAGATGATTTCGATGGTGCTGGCGACATTAACTCGGTCCCCTTGAGTCCTGCGCTTGATTTCGACATTGATTTCGATATGAGCGCTCTACGGGACGCCCTCCGCACTTCGGAGCAATTGGAGGACAGCGGGTATCAGAGTGCGATGGCCAGATCTCAGCACTCGCAGTACGGAACCGGCTGGATGATGGCCGATAGCATGAGCGTGACGTCGAATAACAGCGCTGACGACTGGGGTAAGTGTTAACCTTTGTAGCCAATAAGTATGTGATGTGCTATGGCTGTACTGTATGTACTTATCCCTTTAACCGAAAGTGGACGCACTATTGCGTTCTGCAGGAATATAATTCCTTAGGTTGATGTTACTTTTTTCCTTAGCTCGAGGCTAAGGAAAAAAGTAACATCTACCTAAGGAATTCCTTAGGTAGATGTGAAAATTTTTTGGTCAAAAAGTTCAGGAGTAGGATTTGCGCAAAAATTATTCCTTTACTTACCAGTAAAGGACTGTTGTCGTTTTTGGATTACAACGTTTGTCCTATGGCTTTAGCCTTCTACTATCGGCATTTAGCTTCTAGAGCTCAGTTCGTTAATGTTACGGTTTTCAAAGGATCAAGCTCTATAACAAATAGACCTCACAAGGACCCAGGTCCATAACCCGATGATGCACTAAGGAACATTCTTCATTGTTGTCAGCTACCTTCCGGAACTGTTTTCGTTACCTCGTTCCTTTCAAAGGACAACTCCTCCTTTGAACACTCCTTTACCATCTGGTGGTTCAAGAAAAAACTCCTTTGAAAAAATTTTGAAAAACGATTAAAATCCTTTATTAAATCCTTAACTTCCATTAAAAAGGAACTCTGTCCATAACTAAAAAGTTTAAAAATTCTTCAAAGGAGTGTGCAAAGGAATGTAGTCCGACAGCCATTTTCACACTTCTTCAAACCTAAGGAGTGGTGTGGTGTCCAAATCCCACATTTTTCCTTAGCTTCCCCATACAAAAAATGGTGCAAAGGAATAGGATTTGCGGGACTTTTTCAAGCTAACCCGATTAAAGCTATGTGGTTCACAACGAAAATCCCATAGTCGCACAACAGCACTCCTGAGCAAAAGTTAAGGAAAAATTGCACATGTAGTGCAAAAAATCCTTAGGTAGAAGTGAAAAAATTTCTTCACTTCTACCTAAGGAGTAAAAGTTCAGGAGTGTAATCCCATGCGAGGCCATTGTTGTTATAGGGTTATAGTAGCTGAGCTTCATCTCATGCTCCGTAGTACAGTGGCATGTAGGTAGGTAGATAGGTACACAGTATGCTGGACATGAGATGATGTCATCGCAATGATTCACCATGTTCATCGTCATGGACCCTTTGCGGGTTGTTGATGGTTGGCAGTTCTGTACTTACACACGTATGTACATAATGTAATGTATTACAATCTGACATCACGCTGCCACGCTATAGCTAGGGTTTAACGTCTTCGTGCTCATTACGACGTACAAAATGGACGGCCCGTGGCCAAAACAATCCAAAAACGATCGACGGTTCGTCACCAAAACGAACCGGAAACGTGCTCCCGCTTTTTCTCGCTGATACATAGGCCTACTATTTCATTTCGAATAATTATATTGCGAAGACAAGACAAGACTTGGAAGGTAACGTACGTACAGCTAAGCTACGTATCTATCTACAGTATGTAGGTATGTAGGTACGTATGTACTAGCTACGATACCTTGTTCGCACATGCAAAACATAGAAAATATTATTTTTAATACTGTTTAGCAAGCGATACTGTACTTTTACATTGTATCACAAATGTAATGACTGTATACGAGTCACAAGATAAGATGCCATCGATCAATTTCAATTTGCACTGACGAACAACAGATACAAGAATCTCTTCAAGCCGAAAAGCAGTTGTTTTTTTCAATGCAATCAGTTTCAATCCATTTTTTACTTTCTCTTCCGCTAAAGCAGCCGCGAGAGTCTTCATCTGACGTATCCTCAGCGGAAGCCTCGTAAAGTGACGTCATTGATGCTGTTCGGCCGACAGGTCGACGACCTTGACGATGGCGATTCCGGCTTAAGCTCAGCCACCATCAAGTCTGGTCCTTTGCTGTCGTTGCAATGGGGGTCGCATCTCGTTTGAAAGGGCTGTCTGATGGGCGGAGGCACGAAAATTTCATGCTCCTCTTTCGGAGACGAGTCCGATTCCTCGCTACTTTCGCCGTCCGAATGAATGACAGAGAAGAGGTAGATTCGCTGAACTCGTGAGACTTTCACGCGGTAGCGCAGTCCCCTCTTTGTACAGGAAGGAGCAAATCAGAATCAGAACCAGTAGAACGCCGAGCTTCAGCAGACCCACATACTTCACCATGAATCGCCAATCGCCGGTGACGTCGAAAATTACAGGGGGAATCTGGCGGGATAGGGTTTGTTTGTATAGGAAGGCAAATTTCGAATTTCTAACATTTGAAAACACCTACCTATGTAAAATCGCATCCTCTTTTGATCTAACCCCATGTTCTGGAGTCGATTTTGCCTCCGTGACGCGGGGCCCCAGTTAGAAAGCTCGAAATAGGCCAAAGCGTTGCAAAATCCCCTTCCTTCCTACTAACTGGGGCGCCGCTTCACAGAGGCAAAATTGACTCCAGAATGTGGGGTGAGATCGAAAGAGGATGACAGTTTACGTCTGAGAGGACCCTCAAAAGTCAAAAACAAGAATCTCCCCTTCCCGTACTAAATTTGCCGCCGGATCCTCCCTTTAACTGGTGGCAGCCCTGCGGATGCAAATCCGTAGATTCAAAAGTGCACATGCCCACGGCTTCGGAGTAGCAGCAGGATTGGGGCAGAGCGTTGCCGTCGCTGGCGCTTTCCCACCAAGCCGTGGACTTCCAGTCGTTCGCGCCCGAATAGCCGCAGCAGCCGGCTCGACTTTGAATCTTGTCCACGAAATTGTCGATGTCCTCTGGCACCGGCGACGAGCGATATTCTATCGTCATCGCCATCTGTGTTGCATATAGAATAGGTACGTATAGTATGGATGTAGGTATTTACAATAATGTATCACTGTAAAACTTCGTGTATACCTTTCTCGAACATTACCCCCTTCTTTGTAACCCATTATCGGTGATTACCGGTTTATGTGTAATTCTCGGGGCTTATACACGATGCTTTACAGTTGTTCCACATATCAGGGCTACACCAGAATCAGCTGACTGCCGAGCGCTCACCTCAAAGTATCTTTCGAGGTAGGCCACTGCGTTCTTTTCGCTGAGAAACTGGATGATGGTTGCAGTGAGGGAGAAGAGAAAGTTGACGAATATGAGGCGCATGTAATGACGGAAGTAGTGCATTTCGCAGCAGTAGCCGAACAGGAACACCAGCATGCAGACAGCATCGAAGGCGGAAGCGCACAGGAACAAATAGCCACCACTCCTCGGGTACAAAGGCCGTTCAGAAGGATTAGGCTAGCGAGCTATCGCCTTATGACTCTCCCTCACGATTTGCCAAAAACCCTAAGCCTCAGTCTAAGCCTAAGCCTAAGCCTAAGCCTAAGCCTAAGCCTAAGCCTAAGCCTAAGCCTAAGCCTAAGCCTTATGACTCTCCCTCACGATTTGCCAAAAACCCTAAGCCTCAGTCTAAGCCTAAGCCTAAACCTAAGCCTAAGGCTAAGGCTAAGCCTAAGCCTAAGCCTAAGCCTAAGCCTAAGCCTAAGGCTAAGCCTAAGCCTAAGGCTAAGGCTAAGTCTAAGCCTAAGCTTAAGCCTAAGCCTAAGCCTAAGCCTAAGTCTAAGCCTAAGGCTAAGTCTAAGCCTAAGCCTAAGGCTAAGGCTAAGCCAAAGCCTGAGCCTAAGCCTAAGCCTAAGTCTAAGTCTAAGTCTGGTACTCCCCACGTGTTGGCTAAGCCGAAACTGAAGCCAAATTCTAGCCTAAGCCCATGTCGTAACTGCCGTAACGCAGCATGAGCTGAACTAAGCCTCTCGGTGCTACATAGTACTGTGACAAACAAAACGTTACGTATTATTGTACGTACATACAGGGCAAGGGCACTAAACTATTCTGGTTTCTCCTTCTAAACGGCCTATAAACGCCGAGATCGAAATAGCGCTCTTTCGCCGCTCGCACGTCCTGAAAGGTCAGTTTGGAGTTGGCGTCCATGTCTTTGATGGTCAGTACGATGGCCAGCGTGCCGGAGAGAATGAGGACGAAATTGAGCAGCATGAAACAGCGATGCTTGGCGCTGGATCGCTTCGCCACCAGACGCACAGCTGACGGGCGATCGCGAAACAGCTCCTGCGCTCCCCCGACGTCACTGGAGCGACTTCTGGAGAAGGAGAACCAAGACGGCGTCCGTCTCGACGCTCTGAAAAGCAATAATATTGTGTGGATGGTGCGGGTAGTTCGGGCCGGTTGGGGTAATTCGGGCCATTTACATATCTTTTTCAAATTTAAGAGGGGCGATGGGTAAACCTAGCAAAATTACACTTGTACTTGTACATATTGTTGGTAAAACCACCAGGATGATACTGCCTGCGGTATTGCTAGCGGAGCACACAAAGTACGCGTACGTACTTATGTACTGTACGTACATACTATGTACAATAACTACATAGAATTGTATTTTGTATCACGGACCACCAATTTTCTAACTTCCCAACTGGAAATACAATGTAGGGTACGTACTGTAGAGTAGGTTGGGGTGGCCCGAATTACCCACGCCACCCCGATCCTCACCAAAATAAATTCCACACAAGGGCATGCTGTTTTCGAGACGAAAATCTCCTGACACCCCCGTGTAAACAAACACCCTCCCCCCCCCCCCCCCCCGCGCCCCACTCGACTCCCCCCTGACAACTTGATGATGCACACGCCCATCCTGCACAAGTGCAAGTGTTGTAAGTACCTGAAATTGACTCTTTTCGGATAGTAAGTGGAAGACGTGGCAGCGGCTGTGTTTGCGTCTGAGGTCGCCAATGGTTCTCCAACAGTTGTCAAAGGCAGGTAATCAGGTCGATATTGGGAAGATGAGAAGAGCAATCTCGGATCTGTCATAGTCGTCCTGAACGTTTATTATTGCATGTTCAATTAGTGCATGTACATAAGCACTTCAAAAATGTACATGCGCAGTTGTGTTTTTCCATACAGTAGCATAAGCAAGTACTAAATCGATGCACACAAGGACGTTAGTTCGGTACGGAAACTCCGGTACAAACCGTTCAAGCGTGTTAACCGGCTGACGTTCACGGTAGCATGGTAGGCTGCCAAGCTTTTTGAGGTGTGTAACTCATTGTTTCCAATTTGTACCTCGTTCATTATTGATGTCGACCACCTACATAACTGACTTGTGTTTTGCGCCAACTCAAAAACATGTGTGTTCTGATTCTGTGTCTCTTGCATGCTTTTTTTATTGTTCTCATGTAATGCTAATGTTAGCTTCTACGCCATTTCAAGCTTGGTGGTAAAATCATAACTTTTTATTGGGCATAACAGATCAAATATTGACAGTACCGCATGAAAGATGAAATGGAGTGATGGTTCATTTGGCGCACATGGAAGTTTAATGCACGAGCCAATAAATACTGATTAAAAATAGCTGACACCTCATTTGAGCACCATATCAGAAACAGTTGCGTAAAGGAGCAAAACGAATACATTGAGCTGAATAAAGTTCAGTAGGTAATCTCATGCAGATGAACAAAAAGCTTCGGACCCGTGATAGACAGGTTCTTAGTCGTACAGTACATCAGCCCCTGTGGTTTGATGCGACCGCTTCAGAACGAGCCGATGATCTGCCCCTTCCGTGAGCGTTTGCGCGAGATTCGGATCCAGAGAATCCTACACCATTCAGGTACTCGGTTTTGCTCTTGGTGTGGGACATGGAAAAGTCCCCGAAAGACTCGGCTTTTCCAGCAGCTTGGAGAGCTAAAATGAAACAAAAGGAACATGCTATTCAGTTGGCTTTTGAATCACTTTGCCAAACAGGGATGTGAAAAGCTCCATTTTTCGTGCCTACTGTAAGTACAGCTACTGTAAGAGAAGGAATGTTTAGATTTAACTTATGGTTTTCCTAGCGAAAAAGAAAGTGAAAAAATTTGACAACTTACAGTCAACTCCGAACTGATGCCCAGCCTCGATGCCCGATCGGCTTAAAGCGGCAGAGCGACCGTGTCCGCGTCCCAAACTTTCGTGAGTGGCTAGTCCGTGAACGAATCCAGGACGGGCGTCGAACCTGGAACTGCCGCCCGATTCCGTGAAGTCGCCGAGGGCCGATCCGCCGGTATCCGCGTTCGCTCCGGTGAAGCAAAGGCCCATCTGGACGCAGAGACTCCTCTTGAATCGTCGGACGTTGCTAACGGAAGCCTTGCTCTGACTGCTGGACGTTCCGACGCCGCTGCTGCCGGAAGCGGACCGAACCCGACCCGACCCGCGTCCGTTGGTCTGACCCGCTTCTCCCGTGGTTTCGGAGAAACTGCGACGGCTGCCCCAAGCGCGAGCTTCGCCCAAAGTTTCCGTCAGCGAAGATCCACCGAAGGCGTTGCGAGCCAAGATGGCTCCCTGAGCTCTGGCGGCCGTTCCACCGAGTCCCTCGCCTTTGGCGCCAGATCGAACCCTGGCGTTGTAGCCGAACTGATTTCCGTCGACCAGACTCTCGCCGAATGTGTCCGTGAAGCGTCCCTCCGCGCCGGATCTGCTGCCAGCGTCCACGTCGAATCCTGCCTGGCGCTTCCGGCGCAAAAAGCCGCCGCCTGCGCTCGCGCTCGTGCTGCTACGTGAATGCCCGAAACCGCTGCCGTGCGCCCGGGCAGAGGAACCGGCGCCGCCAAGTCCATAGGCGTAGTTCGCGTAGCCGGACGTCTCCGACCCGCTGGCCAGATTCCCGAAAGCGTTCGCATTGGCGCTGGAACCGAAGGAGCGCGGTCCGAAGCGGTCCGCCACGTCCAGACGTCCGCGGCTTCTGGCGCTCGTATGGCCTACGCCCACGGCCCGGGCACCGTGAGAAAGGTGGCCGCGAGCTCCGAAAGCGTCCACACCCACGTTGCTCTCTCCGTGCGTCGACGTCAAGCCACCGAAAGCGTCCGCGTCCGTCTCGCCGCGAATTCTGGCGCCACCGCCCAAAGGACCAAGAAGGCGACGGGAAGGAGGATAGTAGCCGCGGCGACCATGAGGCGAAAAGTGAGCGGAGATAAAGCCAAGAGATGCCAGCAGAACTGCTGCTATGCGCAAGAAAGACATTTTTCCGTCGGTTGTGCTGGTACCTAATTCGGTTGAAAGGAGTACCTATAGAGAAAAGATAAAAGGAGACAGAAAGAAGAAGGCAGGAAAAGATCTGTTTGAAAATCTTGGAGCTCATCGCTCCTTTTATGGCAAAAGTCGGGTGCAAAATCGTGTAGGCGTTAAAAAACTAGACTCAGTCAGTATCATCCTGAAACTTCTGCACACCGTTGTTTTGCGTTGGCGCAAAACAAAACAACGCCTGTTGACGTCAACGAACGGTGTGGCAACTGTGTAAAGTGTGTACCGAACGTTCGGCGTACGGTGTGCATACTGAGCGCATACGAATACGAAGTACGCCTACAGTGTTTATGATGCCGTATTTTATTGTAAACTTTTCAACTTTCAAAAACAATGGTATCTAATCGGCATAAGCCATAAGTTACCGACACGAATACGTATGAATATTAGTTTGCGTGGGTGTCGTGTGCCGAACAATATATGAGTATACAGTACAGTAGATTGTTTGTTCAAGCGTTGCGGTGGTAAATTGCTTTTTTGTGACCTGAACTGTGTTCAGTTGCTTTCAAAGGTGTGACTCGTGACTTATCTTTCAAAAGGTTGCCGGTTGGTTCACATGCATTTGAGTTGAGAGTTGCATTTCAAACTTGTTTTCGTCCAACAAAATTCTTTTTGCTTTTAGTGCCGAAACGTAAAAGTTTCTGAACTGGCAAAGTACTGTGACAGTTTGTTTTTTAGCGGACAGCATACCAAGTTTTCCAAGGACAAAATTTGCTATGAAAATTGCAATAGCATTGCTATTGACCGTATTACTCCAGTATCAAGCAGAGGCGGAGCCAGATTCATTTGGAAAAAGTATGCACCTTAAAAATACCAAAAATCGAGAAACAAACCAACATTGTGCCTGACTTTGTATCTTTTCAGTTTGCCTCAACGGTCGCTGCGAATGGCGAAGAAAATCGTCCGACGATGATGATTGGTTCAGCGGAAATCGAAACAACCGAAATCGAGGAGGTCGAGGTAGCGGTGGCGACGACGATTGGTTCGGCGCCAGTATCAGCGATCGATTCGGCAGCAACTCTTTCGGTTTCTCCGGCAGTGGTAGTCGCTTGTCCAGTCGAATCAATTCGGGAGGCGAAAGTAACGGAGACGGCGACTGGAAAAGCAGCTGGGGAAGAGTCGACAACAACCATCGAAGGGCAGGAGCCGGATCCGGATCTGACCGTAAGGCTTTAGAGGAGTTTAGACCAGAAAGAGAGGGGTATAATATTACATATGAATCCAGTGACTGAGCCTGAGGGTCATTATTGTATGTGCAGTGTACGTACAGCAATTGGTTATAGTCTGTGACCAGAAATTCTGTAACCCATTGAAATTGCCAATATGAGACGTAGAGCACAGCGGTCAAAACTTCCACGGCTAACTTTTGCTCGCATTTTCAATACAAAAACCGCTTCCCTCTACGCCTCCTCTGTGTCGAGATATCGCCGATTTCCTTGTGTACTGAAATCGGCGTCAACCAAATACGCAAAACTAAACTGCGCATAACACGAAACTGCACGCCCCTCAATGCCCCTCAAATTAAGTTAGCCGTGGAAGTTTTGACCGCTGTGTCCATACGCTGTGTCGCTGTGTCCGCTGTGTCCTTTTGACCGCTGTGTCCATACGTCTCTTATTGGCCGAGAAAAAATTTCAATGGGTTACAGAATTTCTGGTCCACACTTTAGTAGGATTCAGTGGTTGGGCGTTTGCCTGAATGCGAAAGGTTTACAACGGCACAGGGCTCGATTCCTTGGCACATTTGCTGGCAAATCATACTTCTGATTTTCTATGACCTGGCACATGAATTAGCAATTGCTTTTTAGGATTAACTCGGCTGAGGATTGATAAATAAATTCGTGACCTTCTGGATATTTTTTTCAGGCTTGGAATCCAGCCTATTTTCGCGTTCCTTCGGTCGAGGCAGTTTCTCGTCGACTTTCGGAGAGAGTTTGACTGGCGGCAATGGAGGCTCGTTCACTCGAATCGGCTCATCCGCCAGTATCAAAGGCCCTGGAAGCTCTCAATCATTTGGCAGGCTCACAAGCAGAAACTCCAGATTTGGCTCTGGTTTCGGTTCCACATCTGGATTTGGTGGTGGTTCTTCCTGGTTCGATAGATCTGAAGAGAGGAAAGAATAAAAGATAAAGATGCTGATCGAAAAAGCTTTCTTCATTGTTTTGCATATTTTGTGCATATTTTTGCAATAGTTTTCATTCCTGTGAGATAATAGTTTTGGTAAATAAAATAAATACCGCTTAGAAAGAAAATCGTTGAATTTTTATTTTGAAATAAAAAATAAAATAAAAAATAAATAAAATTTCAAACTATTTGCAAGGAAATTTGAAGAAATTGTACCAATTTTTATCCACAAAACAAACAGACCAAGAATCTTTCACAGGCAAAGCAGCAAAAATGAGCGATGAAGAGGACGAACCGCAAGTGAAAAAGTCGAAAGGAGGAGCATCAAAATCGGACAGCAGCAAAGCCATTGAAAGGATACAGGAGCTGGTAGCAACGCAAGATGCTGCTGCTGAAACAGCGAAATCATCAGCAGTCAGAAAGGATGCTGCTTCTTCCGGAAATATCAATGTTTCAAACGGTAGGCCTACGTACACATGTAAATGTGTAATGCATGCGTGCGGTAGCACGGGATAAATTGGGTCACTGCTCGTTTGCTAAATATAAATACATAGCGGAAAACCGGTAAATAGAATGTTATAGTCTGGCCAGAGAGAGTTGGCTATGGGACTCAAGTCGTACTGCGTAGTTTGCATGTACTTCTGCTAAATAGGAGTACACGAAGCACGGACAATAATCCGCAATTGTGAATCTATTTTTACGCAACGCGCCTTGAATGTCATAGCCAACTCTTACTGTCCAGACTATAGCGTGCTTTGCTTTTTGCCGTCTCCCGTATGTATTGGTATATAAGAGATAAAGGGTACTGTGGGGTATACCCGGTCATTGGAAAATCCGGCCACCTAAGTTTCAGGGCTGCATATCTCAGCAATCCATGATTGAGATCTCAGATTGAGTCAAATATGATATCAATAACCGATTTCTAGAACTCTCCTCTTTCAAATGAGCTATTTGCTTCATCATTTGCTAAAACAGCAAGTGCAAAAGAGCTGGCTTTGGCATATATCAGCTCGGCAAGAATCCTTTCCTTCAGAAATGTGCTAGATGTCGTTATTTTTTGTTTCTGCAGAGCATTTTGAGCTGGACAAGATCTCCGATCCTCACCGAGATTTGATGATGGCGGAATTTGAGCGACGAAAACGCGCTCGACAACTCACACTGCCCACGGATGACACGGAAGTGAAAATGATACTGCGACGACTGGACGAACCCATTTGTAAGCTTCACTTCTAGATAGTAGGTGTTTTTACCGGTGCACAACCCCAATGCATAGCGAAGCCCCATATTGGCAAAACATAAAAGTGCCCAATGTATAGCCCCCCATGCATGGCGCGATATGTACAGTACACACTGTTTGGCTGGTCACGAGCTAGCCATACTCCTACGGTCTTAACACATACCCCGAGGAGACGTCATTGTTGACAATACGAAACAGATTTGTTGTCAGTTTTTTGTCCGTTTTTATAAGGGTGTTGTCCGTTTGTTAGTTCGTTGTCTACGGTATTTGTTGTCCGTTCGTCAACAAACCGATAACACCCACATATTAGCCGACCACAAACTGACAACAAATCTGTTTCGTGTTTTGTCAAGACGCCTCTTCGGGGTATGTGTTAATCTAAGAATCAGAAGGTTCACATTTTGAGCTGACGATTGTTAGGTTTCTTTGTGGCTTTCTTGTAGGTTTGTTTGGTGAGGCAAAGCCAGACAGACGCGAACGACTCAGAGCTCTTTTATCTGAGAAGGAAGACGAAGAAATTCATGCGGTAAGTAAACCAACAGTAGCTTTGTATATAAATCTTCTTTGTATATAAAACTTCTTTATTTGCATGCGTGTTTTTGTTGGTCGGGTGAAGAAAATATAGATTCCGAAGTCAAGTCACGTTTATGGATAGACCTTTTACATAGATATGTGCAGCATACTCCACTACTTTACCTTCCTATACTCTGAGCTGACCGAAAACCACCCAGCTTACTTACCCAAGAATTGTCAAGCACTCACGTACGGTCCCAATACTCGGCTAGAGCTGTAGCATTGTATGCCTGGTGTCTCTTCTGACTCCGTCCGTTTTATTGGTTCTATTCAGCGACTCAAGCAAGTACACGAAAACCCAAGACTGCCATAACAGGAATAACCTAAGCTTATATAGCTATCAACAGAAATCAACAGAAGCTACAAACACAGCAAATGTAAGCCCTTTCCCATAACATAATCAAAACATATCAAATAAGACAAATTATAGCAAATAGCATATACTGTATCACATATCAAATGACACATTTTATTCCCAGATTTCTTATGCATCTTATATGCCGGCCATTAGGGATGTTCGTCCCGAACAAGGCTCATCATTCCACCACTTCTCTCAGGCTGCTTCTGACTTCCAAGGCTCTCACCACTCGATACTTGGGGCCGGCACAATCGTAATGTTGTACATAACCTGAACCGTGACTGTTTTGTACAACAATTCTTCTTTGGGAATACCAAACAAACCACTGCTCTTATCAAGAACAAATCGTCCCGTCTTCTGGAGAATGTGGAACACCACCACCGCCTTTGAGCCTCCCTGAACCTGGATGGTATCGTACCAGCATAACACACTCTTCTTCCAGCAAATGTGTAATTTTTTTCAATTCGAAGGCATTATTGGCAGCGACCATGATGCTTTGTTGTTGTTCAGGAAAGGGGTACAACCCTTTGACAATCTTGAAAATAAACATGTCATCCACACGTCTACAAGTCGCCAAAGTTATGACATGGTCACTGACACTATATTCCACATACCCATCCTGCGTCATTTCCCCATGCATTCGGTTTTGTCGGCATTGATAGCCGAGCAAGTTTACTGCTTAAAATTCCATTGGACCCTTTTGGACCACTCCTCGCGCTGTGACCAGTTCATGGTCATGAAAGAGCTCCCAAGGTCCCACCAAATCTAAAAAGATGTGGTTGAAGCGGGGTAGCGTTGTCTTAGAAGTAATACATACAATAAACCAGGATGAGAGCTGCCAACCATCCAAACTGTTCTTGTGTAACCTGTCACTAATTCGCCTTTTGTTGGTTCGCCTCTGACTGCTGTACAACCTCACTGCCACTGTTATGCAGGAACTGCAGTATGATGGGGTGCAGCAGCCCCTGCTCTTCAAAATGGGCCACCAGGCAAAACCATGCTGGGTCAATGCGGATGTAGTTCACGTTACCGACAATCACGAGGCCATTTTTGGCCCATGTGATGGCAACATTCAGTCAGGGGGCCCGGTTCTGTAGAAAGCTGAGCCATCTGGTACTCTGTTCGGCCTCGTTCTGGCTTCTCATGCAGGACAGGATAATGATATCCCGCTCCTGACCCTGGCACGATCCCCATTTGGATGTGGCCTGCTTCAGCTGAGAGAGCTGCTGATCATAGTACATAGGTAGTTGCTGCCTGTTGAATGACTGGTGTGCTTCAGACGTGAACTCGCGAATTTGGAGTCCTGACTATGCTTCAACATGTAAAATCTCCAAGTTCGCACTAAACTTGCTCCGTTTTTTAAACATGCGTGCAAACAGCAGAGTTTGTACTTTGAAGATGTGTGAGTAAATTGACGTTCGTTTCGGTTCACAATAAAGTCTTTCCAAACTCGGAGTGAACTCGCTTGGAGCAAACTTGGGAGCACGTCTGAAGCGCACCACTGACACCTGGGCTGAATAGAAGCTGAGAATGCCCAGGGGAAGCAGAGCTCAGCCATAGACACATGATGCTCCAGATGAACCTCACCAGTTCTCCCATGGCTTGTGCCTCCTGCTGAAGATTGTAGTAGGAGGCACTGCCGCAGCCAATTTCCTCTCCAGCAATAGCAACGAAGACGATGGGAACATCCTGTTTTGGCAGCGGCATGGCCTGGAAGAGCATGCGATCTGCTGGTTGCACCGTGGTGACAACCTGGCTGGGAACTGCAGCAGGGATGCATGAAACTGATATATTTTTTCCTTAACTCCTCCCAATTTCCAAGTCTCAGTGCACAACTGGTTGCGCAACTGATGCCAACTGATATATGGAGGAGTTGCGCAACCATCGCCAACCAACATAATGGAAGTTGTGTAACCATATGGAAACGTGAGACGTTGATTGTGCAACTCCTCCATATCCATATCAAAAATATATAATTGGGGTTAGGGGAAGAATGGAGCACACAGTGTAAACGAAACAGGGCATCCCTGACTCATATTCGGTCCTTTTTATTGGTTTCGTAAAAAACCTTTATAAAGGTTTCATAAAAACCTTGTAAAGGATATCCTTTATAAAGGTTTCGTAAACACCTTTATAAAGGTTTCATAAAAACCTTTGTAAATGTTATCCTTTATAAAGGTTTCGTAAAAACTTTTATAAAGGTTTCGTAAAAACCTTTGTAAATGATATCTTTTATAAAGGTTTCGTAAAAACCTTTATGAAGGTTTCGTAAAAACATTTGTAAAGGATATCCTTTACAAAGGTTTTTTTGAGAAAACCAATAAAAAGGACCGAATATGAGTCAGGGATGCCCTGGTTCGTTTACACTGTGTGCTCCATTCTTCCCCTAACCCCAATTATATATTTTTGTCCATATGTTGGTTGGCATCAGTTGCACACTGAGACTTTGAATTCCGGGATTAGTTAAGCTAGATCGACCTGGCTCCATTGACATCTTCCGCTTTTTCGAGTGGTAATTTTTGTAGCCAATCCGCGACCAAGCCATCCCCGAAGACCATGTTAGGTCAGACGCAGTGGACGGACACTACTGTAGTCTTTTGGAAATTGATTCTGGGTTGTTGCAGTATGGTGGGTGCTCTTGATGCAACCTTCCCAAAGGACTCGTTTACGCAACAAACAAAGTTACCAGCACATGTACACTCACAGCTTGTTCTCAGCTAGTAAGCAGCTCGCCTATTACACCTATGTAAAGACAGACACATCATCACCAGCTGAGATCTAGTCACAACATCAGATGACTGTAAAGACACCGCCCTAACATGCACAGCACATAATGCACAACAGCCTTGCACCAGTACATCCCTTTGAAACTTGCAGTTTTTCTCAATCAGACTTTGAAAACGAGAGGCTCGTTGATGATCACCCTTGAGAACATGCATGCCTTCGTGTTTCCCAGTCCATGTTCCGGCATAACAGTGCTGGGAAGTGGAAGCGTACTGGGCGGCCCAATTTAACCCTTAGCCAGCTTTGCTACACATGTACATTTCATACGAGTTCTGTCATTTGGCACACTGTTTTATTTTGGTTGCAGATCTTGCACAGAGAGGAGCCTCAATCTGGAAAACCGACTGAAGAAGAGACGAGCACTTGGTATCACGAGGGACCAGAGGCCTTATTGGAGGCGCGAAAACTTATCGCCGAATACAGTCTGCCCAGGTAAATACTGTAAAGCTTCGTGTATAACCCCCTGGGTGATAAAAAGCGTTAGTCGCTGATTCGAGGGGGTATATGGCCAAGCAAAATGTGCCTAATCATCACCAACATGCTAAACTGTTAAGCCTCGTGTAGGGTACTTCGGGCTAAACCTGGCCACCTTGTCCTGAAAGCCGTTGTTTCGACGTGGATGGCAGTGTTTACCCCACGAAATAAAGTCGGCTGGATTTGCCCCATTGTGCGCTATTTTTTATACACGAGCAGACGTGGGCAAGGTTTTGAGGGTGGGGTCTGCAGGTGGGGGTTCGCAGGAGGTCAAAATTGGGGGGTGTTGCGTACCTCCACAAAGAAATTTGTTGTCACGTGCCCCCAGATTTGTTACGTACCCCAGGAAAAAACCTCACGTACCCCAGCATGATTACGTACCCCCGACTGTAAATGGCATGCATACGAGTGGGTTGTAGGCCTACAAGAAGCAAACCAAATATAATTTTCATAAGCTGGCGTATTTTAGGTGTAGGGTACTGTGGGGTAAACCCTGACACCTAACTAAGCTTGTCTGAACTTGCCGCTTCAGCAAGTGATGAACATGGTAGCTCATTTGAAAGACGGGAGAGTTCAAGTCTCAATTGGTCTTATGGTTGCTGAGATATACTAAGGTGTCCGGGTTTGTCCCCTTGTCTCCGGGTTTACCCCACAGTACCCTACGTCACGCATTGCACCCCCTTCCCCTAGTATGCTTTATGTCATGTAGGTATATCGAGTGACAAATCGTCACGCTAACGTCACATTCGTCTCCGCAACCCCCTCCCAGTGACGTACTTTATGAAGCTCCCCTAAGCGAGCGTGTTGTTGATGTTTTTTGTTGCAGGGCGAAACGGCGCATGGATTTGGCGCGGGAGCAGCGGCGCGCTTCGACGCAGGCGCGGGCGATGCGCGTGCAGGAGACGCACAAGTGGATGCGCAGTCTGGGCATGTACGGCAGCCAGGTCGGCGACAACCGCCCAGTCAGCTACGCCGAGTTCAGTCCCGACTCCGCCTACATCGCCACCGCGTCCTGGTACACGAGTCATTGGCCCGCTACACACGTGGTGAGTAAGTAAACTCACGGGGAATTCCCCATAAGTATGCGGTGAAGCATAGGGAGTCCGGCGAATTCACCGTGAGTTTGAAACACTCACCACGTGTGAACACGTGAGAAAAATTTTGCGTTTGGGAGCAAGTGAGTATGCTCTACACGAAAAATATTACTCGAAGTTCAACTCGAAGTTCGAATTCACCGTGAGTTTACTCACCACGTGTGTAGCGCGCTATTGTATGGTGTGGTGTTACGTACTACGTACGTATGGCAATTTTGTCCGAGGCCAGTAGTGTACGTAAACTACGTAGTTCTAGGCACGTATGTAGTAGGACGAGTGTAGCCTAATGTCCCCGGACCGGTCCCCGGTGGGGTGCCTAAGTCCACAGCTGTGACCGAGGGTAGCGGGTTCGATTCCCGTTCGGCCCGATTTCTCTCCTCCCCTTTTCGGGGCCCGGCTATCGCCATATGGAACGAGGTACGTCACAATGGTCTGGCCAGAGAGAGTTCGCTATGATGGTCAAGTCGTCCCCTGTAGTTTGCATGTACTTCTGCTATATAGGAGTACACGAAGCACGGACAGAAATCCGCATTTGTGAATCTATAGTATTCTACGGAACACGCCTTAGGCCGCAGCGAACTCTTACTGGCCAGGCTATAGTAGGCGCCGATTCAGCATTCATAAGTACGCACAGAAAAAATCCGACTATCAATAAGTCGAGAAGGAAAATTTGCTGGATGTGCCAGGGAATCGAACCCTGGACCTCTCGCCTTCCAGGCGAGCGCCCTAACCCCCTTCGTAATCCCAGGTGTCCACCTGTCCGTAGCCACCCGGCAAACCCCGTCCGTAGACGGGGTTTGTTTTTTTTTTGGCGAGACCGTACCCCACAGGGTCGGCTGTAGGTGAAACCCACCTAGTCTCCTCCGAACCTTTAACAACGCCCGTTATGGTGGGCCAGTCCAGTGCCGCAGGGCACGACCAACAATGGCCCGAACCAGGGAAGGGCCTGGCACGAAGCCGAACAGCCATCAGCGACCACTGGTCGGGGTGTGCTGACCCGAAGGAAAGCACTGGTGCCTTTAGAAGCCAGCGAGCGGGCGCACCATACTGCTGCTGGGGTTGCCAGTCGCTTTAATCCCACCTGGCGAGAGTGGGAACTCATGACGCAGAGGACGGCAGATCGGACGCAGCCCGTCTTACCGCCTGCGCCACGAGCGCGACGGGTTTGTTTTTCCTCCCCGTCTACGGACGAGGTTTGCCCCGTCTACGGACGGGGTTTGCCGAGTGGCTACGGACAGGCGGACGCCTGGGATTACGAAGGGGGTTAACCGTGAACTCTCCGTGTGTTTATTCACTTCACTCACACCAACCACGTATGTAGCGCCCCTCCCTAGTCACTCCCTATCTGCTCTGTGTACCCGTCGTGCCTATAGGAGCGGCCTGTGCAAGCTGTGGTCGGTGCCGGAGTGTCGCCAGCTGCGTACCTACCGCGGACACGCTGCCAACGCCGGCTGCATCCGTTTTCACCCGGCAGCCACGAAGGACGCGGACGCCGCCGCTCTCAACCTCGCCTCTTCCGCTCACGACGGATCCGTCTACCTCTGGAGTTTGGACAGGTACAGTAGGTGGGGTAAATCTGTGGGGTGGGGCAAACCCGGCCACCTCCGCTCCGGATTGAACTTGCTCTTTTCGTAAATGATTACCAAATGGCTCATTTGGAAGAGGAGAGGCAGCCTTGAAACTTTGGGGCCTGATTTTTCCATGGCTGGTGTTCCCCATAGTATCCTACCTATTTTTGTATGAATGTACTATATACCCGTCCCGTATTAAGCAAATCTATGCTCATTCACAATGGAGAGAAATGCGCACGTCGAGCGTACTATGTATGTACGCCCAGCGTATCCACGAGTTCGTGCGTTCGTGCTTTTGCATACGCCGAGCGTACGCCTGGCGTGATGTCGCTTAATGTGAATGAAGCCTTCATTGCTTCAGAAGGCAAAGAGCGCCACTATCGTACGTACGTGTACATAGGTTTCAGTGTGCCGATAGGGGAAAGGAAAAATGCACTGAGAAATGTGTAATACGAGCGGGTCAGCTCACGACCACCCATATTTGTTTAGCGCAACTGGTCCATAAATATTATGTATTTTTGCAGTGATGAGCCGATTGCAAGCATAGACGGGCATTCTCCGCATCGCGTCTCCAGACTGGCCTTTCATCCCTCCGGTCGTTTTCTGGCTACTTGCTGGTGAGCTGCATGCGCGTACGTGTCATCATTTATCAAGCATACACATGGAAGTAAGCTTATGCATGGTATATGTTTGTGAATGTACCACGTGTACAGTATGTTGTTATATGTTTTAGCCATGATAACTCGTGGCGCCTTTTCGACCTGGAAACAGTGGAGGAAGTGCTCTTTCAAGAGGGACACAGCAAGCCAGTTTTCGACATCGACTTTCAAATTGACGGATCGTTGGCGCTTACGGGGTACAGGTGACGCACGTACAATAATGTACTGTGACATGCCGCGTTCCGTATGGCGATAGCCGGGCCCCGAAAAGGGGAGAGAGAAATAGGACAATACCATTATGTATCGACTTGCATCAACTGACATTAGTTTCTTCAAGGTGTCCAGCCAATTTATTTGGGGCGCTTCAGACGTGCTCCGAGTTTGCTCCGAGCGAGTTCGCTCCGAGGAGGCTCCGAATTCGGAGCGTAATTCGGTTGTTCACACGTGTCCGAGTTACAAACTGTCCTGTTCACACGTACTGTATATTTCGAAAAACGGAGCGAGTTCGAAGTGAACTGGGAGATTTTACATGTTGAAGCATAGTCAGGGATCCGAATTCGGAGCGAATTCGGAGTTCACGTCTGTCTGTAGCGTCCCATTATCATGTATAGTATTCTGTGTAAAATAGTCACTGGGGCGCTACAGACGGACGTGAACTTCGAATTCGCTCCGAATTCGTAGGCCCTGACTATGCTTCAACATGCAAAATCACCTATAGTTCGCTCCGAACTCGCTCCGTTTTTCAGAACGTGTGTGTGAACAACCGAGTTTGTAATTCGAAGTCGTGTGCGTCATTGACGTTCGTTTCGGATCAAAGCAAAGTCTTTCCAAACTCGAAGCGAACTCGCTCGGAGCAAACTCGGAGCACGTCTGTAGCGGGCCACTTTGCGTAATTTGCTTGCAGTGGTATGGACGGCTACGGCCGCGTGTGGGACCTGCGCACGGGGCGCTGTATCATGTTTCTGGAGGGACACCAGAGTCACGTGTTGAGCGTGGAGTTTCACGCGAACGGCTATCAGATGGCCAGCGGCAGCTCCGATAACTGCTGCAAGATCTGGGATTTGCGCATGCGTCGCTGCATCTACACGGTGCCCGCGCACAAGAGTCTGGTGAGCAAGTTGAAGCTGCGGCAGAGCTTCATGGTCACCGGCAGCTATGATAATACGATAAAGGTAAAAAGGGACGAATAAGGGTAGTATGGGGTAAACCCGGACATGGGGTAAATCCGGGCACCTACTGTAAGCTTTTGAACTTGCCGCTTCAGCAAATGATGAACATAGTAGCTCGTTTGAAAGAGGAGAGTTCAAGGAATCGATTGGTAGAATACTTGTCTCAATCGGTTGTATGCTTGCTGAGATGTACTATGTGTCCGGGTTTACCCCCGAGTGCCCTACAATCAGAAAGAAAAAAATTGCCAAATGTGCCAGGGAATGGAACCCTGGACCTCTCGCTTTCCAGGCGAGCGCCCTAACCACTGAACTCATGGACAGCAAGCGCTCTCGTTGGCTTTGTTCTGTGCAGCCCTTTCTTTGATTGACACAGGCAATTTCAACTTATATAGACAGCCGAAACATCAAAGCTCCGAGTTCACCCAAATTCCCATGTCATACCACAGAAGGGCTGATGAAAAGTTGTTTTTGTTTCCCTTGGGTGAACGTGTTGTTGGCTTTGCTACATTTACCGGGCTATCCAATGTTTGAAATGGTGTTTTGTATCTATTTTTCAGTTGTGGACCTACCCCGGATGGCAACAAATTAAGCAGTTGCAAGGGCACAACGGCAAAGTGATGTGCGTAGACGTTTCTCCTGACGGCAAGTGGCTTCTCAGCTCTTCTTTCGACCGAACATTCAAACTCTGGAGTCCTGACGCCACATAGCGATAGGGGAATAAATAATGGGTAGGGTAGCGTGGGGCAAATACGTCCACCCTGCATGGCGGGTTTATTCTCAATTCAAAACATGGCTTTCGAAACTATACCACGGTGCGCACGTACATATACTTCTGCCTCTGTTTTTGTTCCTGGCTAAATGGGGGTACAATCGCCATAGGATGGGCGAATTTTTCCCACGCTATCCTACTTTGTTGCTGATAACGATGGCTTACGAACCGCAGGGTAAACTGGGTCAATTTTGACCACGTTCTTCTCACAGTATGGTTTGCTGTCAGGGTGGACGAAATTGCCCCAATTTACCGGAATGGGCGGTGCGTGTTTTGATTTGTTATCAGAATTTGTTGTTTATTCTTTGTAAAATTTGTCTCTGCTTGTTTATGTCATGTCTGTTGCAATTAGAGTAAACTTTTCAACCACTTCGGTTGTACCTGTATGACGACTGGCTTGGGTTGTTCATAGCCCGAAACTACTTTTATCTTTTATCGTATTATTCGTGGCTTTGGTTTATTTATGCATCATGTACACGTTGGTAGCCCAGGGTAAAGTGAGTGAGCCATAGCCACGGTAAAACGGTATTATCGAGGCAAACTAATCTGTTGATTTGCTCATTGGTTGGAATGTTGTGGCCTGCTTTACCCGTGGCTTGTTTCACTCACTTTTCCGCACTGCAATGCAATCGTATTTTTTCTTTGCTTCAGGCTATTCTGAACCGACTGATTTGATCGAGTGATGTCATGACTTCTTGGCTATCGTATGCTTGCTGGTATTTGTGTCTGTTGGTGCTATTGGTAGCGCCAATAGCCTGGAAACTGAGTTCCACCTTCCAATACTGGATTAAAATTACGGTTTACTATACCGACGTTTTGCTGGCTGCGATTCTGGTGATTTTGCCCGCACTTTTGCGACCGGGAAGCGTCGAAAATAACCGGTAATTTCACCTGCAGTCAGTGTAGTGTAATTACCGTATTTTTGGGTGTATATCGCCCTATTGTATATCCCACCTAGTGTATAACCCCCCATTGGCAAAACATTAATTTTGTCCTTTGTATATCCCCCCCCCCCCTGGTGTATAACCCCCCATGTACTGGAAGGTACCTGACCTACGTACCTATGTAGCTGGTCCTATGCTAGCTATAGCTACTCCTACACCATGCTGCTATGCCTGTAGGCTTAGCTGAGCATGTCTTGTACTAGAATAACCCTGTTTTAACCGCGATTATGCCCTAAAACACATACTTTTGACCTCAAAAACATGCCTCTACACACCTCTCATAAACAAATAATTTTGTCCTATGTATATCCCCACCCATTGTATATCCCCCCTAGTGTATAACCCCCCATTGGACCTCTCAATTTTGGGGCTATACACCCAAAAATACGGTAATTATCACAGAGGGGTCAGCTCAGCTCGCGACCAACCAGAAATTTTCAGCGCATCTGGAGAATATGTTGATTATTGTTCGTATTGTGAAATTGCAGCATTGTCGCCTGGCTCTTTGTGCAGTTGACGCGCTGGACGCACATTCGGTTCGAGTACCGGGATTTACACAATGTGGAGAGCGACGAGGCGTGCGTCATCGTCTGCAACCACCAGAGTTCCATCGATCTCATCGGTATCGCCTTCTACTGTATGTGTCCATGCTGACAATGGTGACGGTACATTGGCTGTGCTGTACAGGGTGCTTCAAAAGCATACCAGATTTTTGGGGACCATGGGGTAAATCCGGCTGGTGGTGTTTTGATGCCGGGTAAACCCGCCCAGCAATAGGTGGCAGGATGTATAGTTGCCTCATGTTTTTGGAAGACGGAAGAGAAGCGTTTACGTTCTCTGGTCACTCCCTTCGATCGGGCTTTCCACTTATCAAACACAGCATCACCCAACGCATTATCGATCGGTTTTCCGTCTTCCAAAAAGTTGCGGCGGTGTTACATAATTGCCGCGGGTTTACCCCGCAGTACCCTATTATACAATACCATACATTGGGTACCATGGGTGGGTAACCAACCGGGTTGGCACCATGGCCGGGTTTACCCCACAATAGCCTACTTTGAACCACACACGCTGTGTGGTGGTATTGTCGCTTCATCGAGAGAGCGCGGAGATTTTAGTTGTTCGTTCGTTTTTTGGAAGGCTGTTTGTTGTTGGGTGCAACAATATTGGCCTGTTTGTTTGACAAGAAAGCGACTGCTTTTGAAGCACCCTGTACACATGCTTGCTTGAGAGACATCTTTAGATTTTTCACACTTGATGTACGTTGCGCACTGTACCATAAGTACACTGTATGCATGATGGTAAGGCAAGGAAGGGATATACGCTATGTGACGGTATGTTTGTCCGCGTGTGCTGTGGTCTGGTATCTTCTACTGTATCTGTCAGTAGTGCGCTACACGCGTGGTGAGTAAACTCACGATGAGTTTGAACTTCGAGTTTTGTTGTGCGAATGCTCCCACGCGCGAAATTTTCTCACGTGTTCACACGTGGTCAGTCTGATAACTTCCGGTGAATTCACTGGCCTTCCTATGCTTCATCGCATACTTATGGGATTTTTTTGGCTACGTGTGTAGCGCCCTATTGTTTAGAATATCCTCCTACTGTAAGTAATGCATGCACTGTGAAACCATAGGTTTAACGTGTCCTTATGCATGTGGACAAGGGGTTATTTGAGTGGCTTTACTGCTTAATCCATGTAATGTAGAGTGCAAACGTTAGCCGACTTATCGCACACGCTGTGTGCAAAAATTGCCTTTCGTCCTCATGCAGGGTAATGCGGGGTAAGGTGGGCCATCATGGCTGAAAACGAGAATCACCCCGTTCCCCTCCCACTACATCATATTTGGTTCAGTGCAGCCACCTTTTCTTTCAGTTGTAGTGATGTAGGGTACTGTGGGGGTAAACCCGGACACGAGGGTAAGCGCTTAGGTGTCCGGGTTTACCTCGTGTATGGGTTTACCCCACAGTACCCTACACTTCTGGGGAGTTGGGATGGACGTACTTCTTCCCCCTTTACCCCGCGCTACCCAACCATACTACAAGACCGCAACCACTATCACTATCATCTTATTCGAGTGTACCTACGTATACCCCTAGTATAGTGTGCGCGTGTGGCTTTCAGGGCTGTTGACGCTGTATCCGAAACGGTGCGTGGCGTTGATCAAGAAGGAGCTGTTGTACGCCGGTCCTTTCGGTGTTGCCGCCACCCTGTGTGGCTCGGTATTCGTGGATCGATACAATACGAGCAATGCCGTCGCCACAATGGAGAAGGCTGTGACGACAGTCAAGCAAAAGAAGGTATATGGTACCATGGGGTAAACCCGACCACGGGGAATTTCGGCCACCTAAGCTTCAGGGCTGCATATCTCAACACAACCAATCGACCGATTGAGACAAATATTGTATCGATCTATACTCTAAACCTCGTTCTTCTATGTATGGTGTGTATGCGAAAAGAGGCTACAAGCAGGTCAAGATTTACTGGGATTATGGTAGAGAATAAGTCGACTGGCTTGAGCTGGCAGGTATGGTATAACTTCAGGTTGTTGTCGTGATTCATTGGATGGTGGCAGAATTTGCAGAATTCGATTGGCAGAATTGATCAGACAAGTTGGGAAGAGAATTGAGAGGTCCATTGATTGAGGTGATGAGGATAGTTGAAAATGGTGAATTAGTCTCTTGTTGCACTCAGAGCTTGGATGAAGGTTTATTGGGGTGGCAGAATTCTATTGGCAGAATTGATCAGACAAGTTGGGAAGAGAATTGAGAGGTTCATTGATTGAGGTGATGTACTGTATTTCGCGGTGCATAGCCCCGCAAAAATTGAGAGGTCTACAGGGTGCTCGCGCATACTCGAAATACTCGAAATACTCGGATGATACTCGAATTTGATGTACATACTCGAAATACTCGGATGATACTCGAATTTGATCTTGCGTGAAAGTGCATGGACCGCACTGAATTTTGAGTACCGAGAGAGAGAATGCGTAAAATTTTCTGAGTACGTTTCCATCATTTTGAGACAGAGACATGGCAAAAATTTCTCGCCTTCGGCGAGTGTTAGTGCTGCTTTTACTGATATTTTATGGTATCCGCACAGCCAACTTCAATTTTCCAGTTTTTTCCTTGTTTTTTTTGCTTCTACCTATCAGGTTTCACGATTCAAAATTTTTTCCACCTTTGAGAAGACTCTTCATTGATAATTTTTGTATAAGTACGTTGTAGTGATTTTCTTGGCTATTACCTACTGATGGCCAGTTCACAATGGACGCTGAACGCCGGCTTTGATGCTGCGTAGCCGCCGGCGTCAACGCAGATATTGGCCCGCTACAGACGTGCTCCGAGTTTGCTCCGAGCGAGTTCGCTCCGAGTTTGGAATGACTTTGTTTTGATCCGAAAGGAACGTCAATGACTCACACGTCTTCGAATTACAAACTCGGTTGTTCACACTTGCGTTCCAAAAAAAGTTCGGAGCGAACTTGGTGATTTTGCATGTTGAAGCATAGTCAGGGCTCAGGATTCGGTCGCTAATTCGCTCGCCGGATTCGGCTCCGGATTCGGATTTGGTCGCGATCGCTAATACGTATCTGCGTTGAACGTTGATATCTCTGTTGGCGTCGAACGTCGATATCTGCGTTGGCATTGAACGTCGATATCTGCGTTGGCCATCGAACGTCGATATCTGCGTGTCTTTCGCGTTGACGCCGGTGGCAACCATCAACGTCGGCTTTCAGCGTCCGTTGTGAATGGGCCATGACAAAGCGATAGCTGTCTCCTGAATGAACAGTGCATGCCATGCATGCGGCTGCATCTGATGAGAGAAGCGGAAGCACAGTGGCTGAAGACATAGAGTGTGAAGAGAGGAGAGGCGTTTGATGTGAGCTGGGTGCGAGTGGCCACTGGCTTGTCGTGCCTGCTTGCATCCTGGTACTATTGTACTGTTATGTATCTGTGTACTGTATGTATGTACTAGGTGTTTACTGGGCCAGTGCGACATTACTACTAGATGCAAAAATTGTACACTACTGACTGATACTGAAGCTGCAAATGTATGCAGTATCTGCATTTATGCCGTGATAATGGTTGGTGGATATTCTGATATGTTTCCTGGAGGACTCGTGACATGCTTGAGAGATGAAAGCTGTGCCTTTATGTGTGAACGTGCGGAAATGAGTGTGAAAGTGTGTGGGTGAACAAAATATAGGCTTAAACTGGTACTCGAAAATCATGTTTGTGGGTACTCGAAATACTCGAATGATACTCGAATTGCGTTTCATACTCTGCGCGAGCACCCTGGTCTAATATGGGGCTATGCATAGGGTGGGGCTATGCATAATAGGGGGTGGTTATGCATGGGACATTTTTTATGTCTTTGAGAGGTGTGCACAGGCATGTTTTTTAGGTCAAAAGCACGTGTTTTAGGCATAATTGAGGTCAAAACATGGTTATTCTTGTACAATACACCCCCAAGCAGGCTTATAGGCATCTTACTGTAGCTTAGTGTGGGAGTGGCTATGGGTAGCTTATGACCAGCTTGTATAGGTAGGTTCATGTACTCTACAGTACATATGGGGCTATGCATAGGGGGTGGCTTTGCATTGGGCACTTTTTTATGTTTGTCAATATGGGGCTATGCATTAGGGGAGGCTATGCATTGGGGGTGGTTATGCACCGGTAAATATGGTAGGATAATTGAAAATTGTGAATTAGTCTCTTCTTGCACTCAGAGCTTGGATGAAGGTTTGAAGGGGTGTCAAAATATGGTCTGGGAGGTTAGAGGGCAGAAGGATGTACTTGCCCATAGGAGTGGACAGTGTATGTGGTGGTGGTTTTTCAGGGTCAATAGAGAAATGGAAGTAAGGGGAAGCTTGTGGCTGAACTTGTGGAGAAGAAGTGGTAGACTTGGAAGTTGAAGAAGGTTCAGTGGGTGAAGATGTGAGAGACATGGTGGTGTGTGTATGCGCGAGAAGAGGCTACAAGCAGGTCAAGATTTACTGAGATTACAGTAGAGAATAAGTCGACTGGCTTGAGCTGTCGGGAGGGGCCTTTTATATTCTAATGTTGGAGCGTAGGTGGCCACCATACTTTGTACAGGGCTTACGGGGGCAGATAATTACTGTTCCCAGATTGACTTTAATTGAGGTTGAGACCAACGGAAATCAGGGGCCGATTGAAGTGGAAGCTCGAGTCTTTCGACTGGCATAGAAGCACAGTACGTATACATACACACACCAACCAGAAATGAGACATAAGAATTTCAACGAAAATAGCACGACAACTATTTTGTTTAGCTCAGTATACTTTGCAGGTGGCTATACGCACAAAACATAGCTTTAGGATCACAGCACTACACAGCCTACTATACACACAAAGCAAAGATCAAAGCCAAAGCCGCCCTGCAATTAGTTATCGATACTGGGATAGATAATACTTACAAGGTACGTACATAGATACACGATAACTTTATTATATTACAATGCCTTGAGCTCTATTTGCTGAAGCAGCAAGTTTGAAGGAGCTTAGGTGGCCGGGTTTACTCCGTGTCCGTGTTTACCCCATGGTACCCTATTTATTTTTGTTTCTATGTACCCTTGCACTGTGTACATTTACTGGATATGCCCTCTAACAAATGACATATGGCAAAGAGTTTAGGTGGCCCAAATTGCACAGCACTTCTATGTAGCGTCCGTTCTGATGTGTATACACTTGCATTTGTTGTTCCATCTTGTAATCGTCCTTTTGTGACAGGACGCATGGCACTTGTAGTATTTTGTGGTATTTTCAGCTCAAATTATGGGTATTTCCGGAAGGCACGCGATTTCACGGCAAAGGAATGCTTCCTTTCAAGAAGGGCGCCTTTCATTTAGCCGTTCGAGCACAGGTTAGACTCGATTCTCACATTTCCAGTTGTTTGCGCGACAACAGCAAATTGCGTCAAGAAAATGTACTACGTCTAAGTTGCAAGCACAGCTGATCAAACGGGCAAAAGTAAAGTACTTATTACGAACTGTTTCTTTTCTCAGGTACCCATTGTTCCCATGGTCTTCTCGTATTATCATCCATTTTACAGTAAGGCAGAACGGAGGTTCGCTTCAAGTAAGTTTTCTGCCATTTTACTTTGTACTTCACATGTTCACACCCACGCATTGCCATACTCGTACGTATGCACTACATATATGATAGCATGGAGGCTGTTATATGCAGACGTCGGTCTGAGGTCAGCTGGGAGTATGTTCAGCACACCCCCACCCACCCCCTCACATAACCCCACGCAGTCCCCTAGATTTTAGGAATTTGAACAATACCCCTAACACACTCCCAAAAAATAAAGTCAGCATACCCCCGCGCGTTCCCCCAGTCTATGATTTTCTGCTCACATAACCCAAATATACCCCCATATTAGCGTCAACATACCCCCATTTCAATAAAATTTGGGGGTATGTTGGTGCTTTTTGCGGCTATGTTTCAGACTATTTATTTTTGGGGGTATGCTGGAAATTCTGGGGTATGTCAGGGAAAAAATTTTTTCTGGGGTATGGGGCCGCCCCCAGATTTTAGCTCCAGCATAACCCCACTGGCAGACCCCCACCCCGGAAACCGTGCCGATGTCTGTATATGCCTTCGGTACCGACGGCATATATTACATGGCCTCAATGTATGATAGTGCGGGGTAGTTTGAGGCTTGGTAGTTTGGGGTTTGATAGTGCGGGGTAGTTTGGGGCTTGGGCTACCCCGACCTACTGAATTTCCAGTATCATTCACGTGCTGTATCTTCATTGTTGATTGGTCTATTCTATTCTACTCTAGGTGGTTTTGCCATCGCCAAAGCCTTGCCACCCATCTCTACCGTTGGTCTCACGTCAGATGACGTCAGTCAGCTTGCGGATGAAACGAGAAGGCGTATGCTGGAAGTTTTCGAAGAGATTAGCACAGAAGCAGAGCAGATCTACAACGGCGCCTCTCAAAAACAAACAACGATGCCATCATCCACGTCCACATCGATCAAAACCGAGTGATTGCTTGATTCTTAAAAATCAGTAGGGTAGCGTGGGGTAATTCCGCCCATGGGGAAATCCGTCCACCAATGGCCTTTTACCCCCCCCCCCCCCCCCCCCCCCCATCAGGCCTAGGTTGTCAAGTTATGGCTAGGAAGAAAGAAACAGAGAGAGGTAAAAGTGTTCCGAGATACATTTTCGAGAGCCATCTATTTGAATGGGGGTAAAAGCGCCATAGGTGGGCGGATTTCCCCCATGGGCGGTTCTACCCCACGCTACCCTATATTCTATCCTTGATGAAGTACGTAGGAGGGAGTTGCGAGGAAAACTTGGGGCAAACTACACTGGAAATTGATTGAATAATATGGCAAGAAATCGACTGCTTGAGCCATGAAGAAATTATTCTGGTAATAGAGTAGTGACCCAAATTATCCCGCGCTGCCCTACTGTAGCATGCATTATGCTGATTTCTCGAGATGTACGGCAGGGGTCTTTCAATGACGAACCATTCAAGGCAAGGGGTCCCCTACACCGACTTTCGAATTTAAAGTTCAAACCAATTTTATCATAAACTACATTTTTAACCGAGTCTTTTGCAAAAAACCGCTTTTCAAAATTCCTATCCGTTCACGAGTTGTCGGTGTGCAAAGTTCAGTCAAGTTCAGTACTGAAGACGGATTTGGGAACCACTACGGTAGTTAACTACGTAGTTAAGGTCTCACGCTATAGTTTCGGAGCCAAGTTTGAGGCTTCGTCGTAGCCGTTGTACGCAAGATAAAAGTGATCCGTCATAATGTGAATAAAGTATCATTCTTCCTCTACACGTACACCAAACGGCAGCGCCAAAGCTCTTGTATTCGGCGCAGTACGACACGCCGAAGAACACCATAAAAACCATGCGATTTGGGTGTTCCGAAGGAACCACTGGGTATTTTTCAACATGCGGCAGACCATTCAACGCGTCTTGACGAGAGGAATCGATCGGTACCTGCGGCGCCTCTCTACGTTGCCTCTACGCAAAGTTATCCAAGAAAAACGTGTTTGAAAAAGTTATCGTTTCAATCAAGAATAGCGCCACGGAGAGGCCGTTTCAAGAGGCGCTCTATGGCGCGTCAAAGAGATCGTGTAACAAGCTTTCGATCGATATCTTGATCTCCTCGCAACTCGCTTTCGTTGGCTCAGGAGAGCCTGGACCGAATTTATCAAGAAGTCCATGCATAGACAGTTGTCCCTGCATAGTACGAAGACGAGCGCAGAGAGCGCGACTGGAGCGGAAACAGCGAACGGAAAACAAGCAGACGGATGATCGTATGGTGTCAGGAAGTGAAAACAGCTGGAATTAGATATCACCAGATACTTCAGTAGTAGTACAGGAGTCCACGGCTCAGAGATCTATAGTGTGAGACGTTAACTACCGTAGTGGTTCCCGAGGACCGCTTCAATACTGAAATTTATCGATTTTTATCTTCGAATAACTCATGAACGGATAGGAATTTTGAAAAGCGGTTTTTTGCAAAAGACTCGGTTAAAAATGTAGTTTATGATAAAATTGGTTTGAACTTTAAATTCGAAAGTCGGTGTAGGGGACCCCTTGCCTTTCAGTACTATGTTATGTAGTGTTGTTTGTGTGATCGATTTTACTGTAGTGCTTTGTAGTTTGATACGAGATGCGGTGCATAGAACAGTTACTTGCGCTCAATTTTTCTCGGTGGTCACGAACTGACCCCTGCTGCTGCTGTTCACTGAGTTTCAGTGCAATTTTTGATCGGTGACCTCGTCTACCAGAACCAACACCCGCCGAAAATCAGTGTAATAAGTCAGAGGGACCAGGTCTTGGCGACCTAGAAATTTTCAGCGCAACCAGTGAATAGGTGATGTAGTGAAAGTGATAGTAACATTCGTTGCATCCTGGTGAAAAGTTGTGTTGCCAAAATAAAAGTGATTTTTATAGTGGTGGCTACTTTTAGTTGGATGCGAATCGAAGGCATCTGGTTAGATTCCCAGAGCTTTGAGAATTATTTGTTGCTTGTTGTCTACCGTGATTTGCTTTTGCTTACTGTATGTACAGTGTAGGGTATTATGGGGTAAACCCGGCCATTCAGGGCTGCATATCTCAGCAACCAAAGGACCGGTTGATAGAATTATTACATTAATTGATCTCTTCTTTTGAACTACATTTTTGGCTCCACTGGTATATAACTTTTTTCTCAAGAGCACGGCCTGGTTTACCTCATGGCCGGGTTGACCCATGTACCCTACATGCAGAATGTGCGTAACGTATAAACGATACACTGCTGTCACCTTTTCAAGGTACCGTGTATAGGTATTCAAAATTCAATCCGTCTCACAGTTTCTTTGCCTTGGAACTGCTCCCTCATTGGTGCTGCTTTACTTACTAAGCAACCTCTTTCAAAGACCGGCATACAAATGGCGGTCTCGCTCCGAAGGGTAGTGTGGAGTCTTCGTGGAGCGTATTCATGGAGACGGAGCTGTTTGAAGCCCTGCTGAAGTTCAAGCCGGCCGGGTGACAGCAAGTTCTTCCATACGGCTCTGTGATGAGGAGTTGGAGATGGCGAAAAAGCAAGGCTGAGCAGAACCCTAGTCTATCACTTTAAAAGGGGGGCTCTGGCAGGAAAAATTTGTATGGGTATAATTTTTTTTTTAATTTTCAACATTTGAAAACACCTACCTATATAAAATTGTATTTTCTTTAATCTAACCCCACGTTTGGAGCCGATTTGCTCCACGAAGCAGGAAACCAGTTAGAAAGTGCGAAATAGGCCTGAAAGACATCCTGACCCCTTTCTAACTGGTCCCTGCATCACAGAGGCAAAGCCGGCTCCGAAAACATATGTAGGGTTAGACCGAAAGAGCACGCATTTACATACCTACCAGGTGCTTTCAAATTTTAGAAAGAACATGAAACTTGACTCCTCCATATGAGTTCCCGCCAGATTCCCCCTTCATCGGGTAGTCCTGAATTGGTTGCGCATGAGATTTGGAACCACCTGGGTACCTGAGAAAAGAAACAGTTCGTAATAAGTACTTTACTTTTGCCCGTTTGATCAGCTGTGCTTGCAACTTAGACGTACTACATTTTCTTGACGCAATTTGCTGTTGTCGCGCAAACAACTGGAAATGTGAGAATCGAGTCTAACCTGTGCTCGAACGGCTAAATGAAAGGCGCCCTTCTTGAAAGGAAGCATTCCTTTGCCGTGAAATCGCGTGCCTTCCGGAAATACCCATAATTTGAGCTGAAAATACCACAAAATACTACAAGTGTCATGCGTCCTGTCACAAAAGGACGATTACAAGATATGGAACAACAAATGCAAGTGTATACACATCAGAACGGACGCTACATAGAAGTGCTGTGCAATTTGGGCCACCTAAACTCTTTGCCATATGTCATTTGTTAGAGGGCATATCCAGTAAATGTAACAAGCGCAAGGGTCATAGAAACAAAAATAAATAGGGTACCATGGGGTAAACCTGGCCATGGAATAAACCCGGCCACCTAAGCTCCTTCGAACTTGCTGCTTCAGCAAATGACATACCAAATAGCTCATTTGAAAGAGGAGAGCTGAAGGCATTGTAATAAGTTACCGTGTGTCTATGTACCTTGTAAGTATGTGTCTCCAGTATCGATAATTAATTGCAGGGCGGCTTTGGCTTTGATCTTTGCTTTGTGTGTATAGTAGGCTGTGTAGTGCTGTGATCCTAAAGCTATGTTTTGTGCGTATAGCCACCTGCAAAGTATACTGAGCTAAACAAAATAGTTGTCGTGCTATTTTCGTTGAAATTCTTATGTCTCATTTCTGGTGGTGTGTGTATGCGCGAAAAGAGGCTACAAGCAGGTCAAGATTTACTGAGATTACAGTAGAGAATAAGTCGACTGGCTTGAGCTGTCAGGAGGGGCCTTTTATATTCTAATGTTGGAGCATAGGTGGCCACCATACTTTGTACAGGGCTTACGGGGGCAGATAATTACTGTTCCCAGATTGACTTTAATTGAGGTTGAGACCAACGGAAATCAGGGGCCGATTGAAGTGGAAGCTCGAGTCTTTCGACTGGCATAGAAGCACAGTACGTATACATACACACACCAACCAGAAATGAGACATAAGAATTTCAACGAAAATAGCACGACAACTATTTTGTTTAGCTCAGTATACTTTGCAGGTGGCTATACGCACAAAACATAGCTTTAGGATCACAGCACTACACAGCCTACTATACACACAAAGCAAAGATCAAAGCCAAAGCCGCCCTGCAATTAATTATCGATACTGGAGACACATACTTACAAGGTACATAGACACACGGTAACTTATTACAATGCCTTCAGCTCTCCTCTTTCAAATGAGCTATTTGGTATGTCATTTGCTGAAGCAGCAAGTTCGAAGGAGCTTAGGTGGCCGGGTTTATTCCATGGCCAGGTTTACCCCATGGTACCCTATTTATTTTTGTTTCTATGACCCTTGCGCTTGTTACATTTACTGGATATGCCCTCTAACAAATGACATATGGCAAAGAGTTTAGGTGGCCCAAATTGCACAGCACTTCTATGTAGCGTCCGTTCTGATGTGTATACACTTGCATTTGTTGTTCCATATCTTGTAATCGTCCTTTTGTGACAGGACGCATGACACTTGTAGTATTTTGTGGTATTTTCAGCTCAAATTATGGGTATTTCCGGAAGGCACGCGATTTCACGGCAAAGGAATGCTTCCTTTCAAGAAGGGCGCCTTTCATTTAGCCGTTCGAGCACAGGTTAGACTCGATTCTCACATTTCCAGTTGTTTGCGCGACAACAGCAAATTGCGTCAAGAAAATGTAGTACGTCTAAGTTGCAAGCACAGCTGATCAAACGGGCAAAAGTAAAGTACTTATTACGAACTGTTTCTTTTCTCCAGGGTTTCCAGGTGGTTCCAAATCTCATGCGCAACCAATTCAGGACTACCCGATGAAGGGGGAATCTGGCGGGAACTTAGTATGGAGGAGTCAAGTTTCATGTTCTTTCTAAAATTTGAAAGCACCTGGTAGGTATGTAAAATTGCATCCTCTTTCGGTCTAACCCTATGTTTTGGAGCCGGCTTTGCCTCTGTGATGCAGGGAACCAGTTAGAAAGGAGATTTCGCAATATTGGGCCTATTTCGCACTTTCTAACTGGTTTCCTGCTTCATAGAGGCAAAATCGGCTCCAAAACATGGGGTTAGATTGAAAGAGAATACAATTTTACATAGGTAGGTGCTTTCAAATGTTAGAAATTCAAAATTTGCCTCCCCATACAAATTTTTCCTGCCAGAGCCCCCTTTAATTCAATGGAGTCAGGGTTCTGCTCAGCCTCTTTTTTCGCCATCTCCAACTCCTCCAGTAGCAGAGCCATATGGAAGAACTTGCTGTAGCCGGCCGGCTTGAACTTCAGCAGGGCTTCAAACAGCTTCGTCTCCATGAATACGCTCCACGAAGACTCCACACTACCCTTGGAGCGACCCGCCATTTGTATGCCGGTCTTTGAAAGAAAGGTTGCTTAGTAAGTAAAGCAGCACCAATGAGGGAGCAGATCCAAGGCAAAGAAACTGTGAGACGGATTGAATTTTGAATACCTATACACGGTACCTTGAAAGGTAAGCGACAGCAGTGTATCGTTTATACGTTACGCACATTCTGCATGTAGGGTACATGGGGTCAACCCGGCCATGAGGTAAACCAGGCCAGCTTTGCTCTCTTGAAGTTGCTGTGCCAGCGAATGATGAACCAAATAGCTCATTCGAAAGAAGAGAGTTCAAGGAATCGATTGATGTAATAATTCTATCAACCGGTCCTCTGGTTGCTGAGATCTGCAGCCCTGAATGGCCGGGTTTACCCCATAATACCCTACACTGTACATACAGTAAGCAAAAGCAAATCACGGTAGACAACAAGCAACAAATACTTCTCTAAGCTCTGGGAATCTAACCAGATGCCTTCGATTCGCATCCAACTTAAAGTATCCACCACTATAAAAATCACTTTTATTTTGGCAACACAACTTTTCACCAGGATGCAACGAATGTTACTATCACTTTCACTACATCACCTATTCACTGGTTGCGCTGAAAATTTCTAGGTCGCCAAGACCTGGTCCCTCTGACTTATTACACTGATTTTCGGCGGGTGTTGGTTCTGGTAGACGAGGTCACCGATCAAAAATTGCACTGAAACTCAGTGAACAGCAGCAGCAGGGGTCAGTTCGTGACCACCGAGAAAAATTGAGCGCAAGTAACTGTTCTATGCACCGCATCTCGTATCAAACTACAAAGCACTACAGTAAAATCGATCACACAAACAACACTACATAACATAGTACTGAAAGGCAAGGGGTCCCTTACACCGACTTTTGAATTTAAAGTTCAAACCAATTTTATCATAAACTGCATTTTAACCGAGTCTTTTGCAAAAAGCCGCTTTGAATTCCTATTGGTTTATGAGTTACCGTATTTACCGGTGCATAGCCCCATGGGGGTATGCAAAAATTGAGAGGTCCCATATGGGGGTATGCATAGGGGTGGGGGGTTATGCATTAGGGTGGGGGTTATGCATGGGACATTTTTTATGTTTTTGAGAGGTGTGTAGATGCATATTTTTTAGGTCAAAAAAGTACGTGTTTTAGGGCATAATTAAGGTTAAAATGCGGTTATTCTTGGCAATATACTCAAACAGGCTTATAGGCATCTTACTGTAGACTTGGTGTGGGAGTGGCTATGGGTAGATATTAGCAGCTTGAGACATGATGTCCAGGCACTGTACAGTACATATGGGGGTATGCATAGGGGGGGGGGGGGGGGTTATGCATTGGGCACTTTTTATGTTTTGTCAGATATGGGGGTATGCATTGGGGGGGGTTATGCATTGGGGGGGGGGTTATCTACCGGTAAATACGGTATTCGAAGATAAAAATCGATAAAATTTCAGTATTGAAGCGGTCCTCGTAACCACTACGGTAGTTAACTACGTAGTTAACTACCGTAGTGGTTCCAATTGTTTCCAGCACTGAACTTTACTGAACTTTGCACACCGACAATCTTGTGAAAGCAAGACGTAACTGAACGAAGAACTA
>JASAMW010002487.1:0-16802 GCA_030247985.1 Epsilonema sp. ZAB3_2 | reverse complement strand
ACATTGTACCTGACTGCAAGGCCAGCTGACAGCTCCTGCTTCAGCTTTTTGTAGTGGCATATGACACGAATGGCGCGGTCGACTTTCGTGATAAAAATAGCTAAAAAAAATTTATTTATATGGTGGGTACGGGTATTCTCGAACTGGAACCATGACGCAGTTACAGGACAGACAACTCATTCCTTCAAGACACTACCACAATATGTACAGGGTGTTTCATAATAAACGGAACACCTTTCCGTGCATGTAACTGTGGAATAAAACCCTCGTTTTTGACCGTCGGAAGGAAGGTGTTTGAGCAACTTCCACTGGGCCTACGAGTACGAAGCTAAAATTTTGTACACATCTAAGCTGAAGCCTTGTCCGGCACGAAAATCTAGCGTGTGGTTCCACCCACGGAAAAGTGTTCGGTTTATTATGAGACACCCTGTATGTACGGCATGTACTGTAGTTCTTACGGTGAAACTGAATAACCACCGTGACGATCTGCCGGATACCATCCTGAGCCTAAAATAATGAGCACTCAATCTACCAGTACAGGCAAGGCACCGTACATAGCAGTACTAAATAAAAATTAAAATGTAGTGCTAATAAAAAAATATTCAGTACTGCTAAATTGCACCGCCAGAATAAATACGGTACTATTATTACGTGGTTCGGGCAGCTCAAGGTATGTACTACCTCTCAAAGAGCATACGTTAAAGGCAACGCTTACATCTCGTTCTCTGATCATGTCGCACTCCGCGAATGGGATACGGGCAACGCCGCCGGTTGACCCTGCGGGGTCATCTGAAGCTGTATAATTTCCGCAGTGGGGATTTCGAAAAGCTCCTTTAATCCATGTGACTCCAGTGAATTTGGTTTTGGTCTGAAAATGAACGACGACATCGGACTCCAAGCATTCTGCGGTTATCGGACCGGTGATTTCGTTGTCGAAGATGCTTCCTTGGGACAGGACCCCCTGGAACAGTGCGAGGATTCATGAGACTACATTGCTCATTAGACCATACAATAATGAAATGGTTGATTGCCCTACTGCTGATCATGCGCACATGTTCTTACGAGATGGAATATGGATGAGAAGAGGGATACGACCCATCGGCTCGCAGTCATGTTTTGCACAACCCTGGACTCGTGTTGACTTTTGTTTTCAAATTCGGCGCAAAGTTGGTGAAACTACCTGCCGGCGCTAGCTGTCTTTCGATCGATGGACAACTACGTACTGTCGTGTGGAATTAGTGCTATAAAACCAAACAGGCGTAGACAAGAGAAGGTACATAGGAAGGAAGCGAGAGGGTTGGAGAAATAAGAGGCTCGGGCGCTAATCAAGTTATCCGTACGAGTGCACATTAGTTGACAGATTATTGCCTCCTTTGCGGTAAGGGGAAGAGAGACAGAGCGATGGCCTCGCACCTCGTTCGTCGATGACAAGTCGCCCGATCATTTATTATTTTTCTCAAAATTCTTGCCCGGCCGCCCAAGCGAAATTTCAATCGCCGTATGTTTTACGTTTGGTCGAGCATGCCTATAGTATGTTGGACAGGTATGTTACTCGTTGCATTGCATACTACTGTACTTTACACGTCTTTTTTCGGCGTTTCATAGCCGCTCAAGGTCGCTTGTTTTACAAAGTTACTTAGCGTCGCCATGGGGAGGCGGTGAGGCGCCGCAGATCACATTATTTCCCCTCAGATTTTTTATTTCGTTCATTCGTTTTCAGTTTGTTTGTTTATTAGCCTCCATTGCTCATAAATAGGTTGGGTAATGACCCACGGTAAATAAACTTTGGTCAAATTATATGCATCTGTACGTACGAGCGGGTTCGTGGTCACCGTAGATGCAATAATTTGCACCTGAATGCAAGATCACAACGAAGACGAGACACGTGAACAAAATAAATAATAAAGCAGCTTGTGTAAAGCTCTAATTTAGGATAGCTAAGGCATGCGAAAATTTTGAAATAAATCTTGAGCAATTTTTTCAAAATTTCACACAATTTTATCGCTCCCCTGTCATGAGGCCGTCGTTGTCTTGTTTCGCCTTAGAGGCAGAAGTTGCTTCCTTGCCACTAGCACCGCCAGAACTGCACAGAATAGTGATAAGAAGACGAAGAGAGCAACGAGGATGGAAAAACCCTGGGAAGATAGGCACACACCTTCCAATTCTGCTGATCGAGTCGGCAGCAACCGGTACAACTCCCTCATTCCTGACTCCTTCACCACTGCAAAGGCGTAAAAAACACATTGACATCCTTCTAAAGTCGTACTCTTGCATGTGGCTACTGGGACTACGGTACATTTATGTATAACTATGAACTACCGTATTTTTGGGTGTATATCCCCCATTGTATATCCCCCAGTGTATAACCCCCATTGGCAAAACATAAATTATTTTGCCAAGTGTATGGTATATCCCCCCTGGTGTATAACCCCCCATGTACTGGTAGGTACCTAGCCTACCTATGTAAGCTGGTCATAAGCGAGCTATAGCTACTCCTACACCAAGCTACTATGCCTATAAGCTTAGCTGAGCATGTCTTGTACTGGAATAACCCTGGTTTGACAGCGATTATGCCCTAAAACACATACTTTTGACCTCAAAAACATGCCTCTACACACCTCTCAAAAACATAAATTTTGCCCAGTGTATATCCCCCCCCCCCCCCCCCAGTGTATAACCCCCCATCAGACCTCTCGATTTTTGTATAGTCCCGGGGCTATACACCCATAAATACGGTATGTAAGTGTACGTTTGGTCAGTTTGTCATCGTGTGAGTCCGCTCCTTCGTTCACTTCGCTAGAAAATTCCTCTTCAAAGGGCAGGACAATCACCGAATCCGTGCTCACATCTGTCTCCAGCAAACTCAAATCGCTTCTCCTCCGAATTCTTTCGATACTCGGCGATTCACTGTCATTAGTCTAAATAATGTTTCTTCTAACCTGCATACGTTTGCACCAGATCGATTACTACTTGCGACTATAGCCTATGTCGCGTGTACAATACAATGCAAGCAGTAAAGCACATACGAAATGTTTTTTAGCGTTTTTTTACCTTATTCTGTACAAACTCATTCTTAATCTGATCCTCCAGCGATATCTTCTTCTTCTTTTCAATGGGAATTGGTTCATCTTTGAACGGTGATCCGTGATAGGGGCCATCGGGACCCAAAAAGTGCGGACCGTGTGGTCTACTTAGTGGCGCAAGAGGAGGTGGGAGTGCATGAGGGGGCAATATTGCCCCCACGGGACTCGGTGGGGGTAAAGGAGGATGGGGTACACCGCTATAGGGAGGGGGAATACGCACAGGTACCGGAATGTGGACTAGGGGGCCGCCGTGTGGAGGGCTTAGATGAGGGGGCAACGGAGCTGCGAAAGGCGGAGGTGGAGGATGGAAGATTGGGTCGATGCCTGGAGCAAGAACGCGAGGCCCTGCTTCATGTTCCAGCACAGGAAGATGAGGAGGAAGAGGAGCATGGAAATGTACGGGACCATCGGCTGGTAACTGATAGCCGCATTTTGGAGGCTGTAAAGTAAACAGAACGAATATTTTGTACGTACATACCGATTGTATTTTATTATGACTAGCAGTACCACACCATTCCTCTATATATTGTAGTAGGGTACTATGGGGTAAACTCGGACAGGGAAAAATCCGGACACCTAAGCTTCAGGGCTGCATATCTCAGCAACCAATGGACCGATTGAGACAAGTAATTGGCCATAACTCTCTAAAGACGTTCAGCATTAGAGTCGTCCTTGGCACGTTTAACTAATGCCTAACCACGTATATTTTGCCATGTGATTTTGTTTTGGTTCAGGCATTCTATCCAGAGAACTGCTTGGGTGTCCGGGTTTACCCCATGTTACCCTACTTTTTCTCATGACAGAATTTGTTCGTACACGTACAGTACGTACGTATGCAATCGGTGGTATGATGTGCACTTCACATGCTACATATGTGTCATGCACGGATACGGATGGAACCTGAGGTACCGTGAGTCCTTGACAGCCTCCGTCCTGTTTGTAGCAGATCTGCAGAGTGCAGGTGAAGTGCAGATGCGTCCTGTCGGCGTATTTGAATACGTGGGTTTCCGCGTACGCAGAAATCAGATGCTTGTCATACACCAGATCCGGCACCAGGTGGCCGTCAACTGCGCATCTGAGAAATATTGCCATTTAAATTGCCGTTGTGGGTACAGTATCTGTGCTGTGCTGCACTGGAATGTTACCGTACGTGTAATACCCTTTCTCATCTATGAGCTCCACTTTGTTCCCCGTTCCATCGTCTACGTAACAGTTCTTGACCAGTATGCCATAGACGTATCCGCTGACTGAAATCGTCAAGCCAACAATCAGGAGCAACGGACATCATTGGATCAATGATTGCTTCCCTGTTCATTGTTAGAAAAGTGGTTTCGTTGGTTCTATCACTTCTTTTACTTTTGTCACACTCCCACACGTGGATGACTTTGTTTCCGACTTTGGCGAATCGGACAATGGGCCCATCACTGCTGCCTCTTCTCAGCTGGTACTGACACCGAGGCAGAGGATATTGCTGGTTCACCTGCTGCGTCGTCAGTTTACTTACCTCCAGTTGACTATTCAGCGTCTTTTCAGCTTCCATGTAAAAGCCTACAAGTTGAAGTAAACTCGAGGAAAACGGCTATACTGAAGTAAACTTGCGTACGTACAGTACCTACTTTGTGTACGTGATCTACGTGTATGTACAGGCGAGTGAGTGGCTTACATCTGACTCTGTAGGCTCGATCCACTTTGGTGATGAAAAGCGGATGAAAGCTGACTACCATCGTGAACGAATACTCAACTCCGCGAGGATACAGCTTGAAGCATAAATCAACAATCACCACGGATGTCACACAAATCACACACCACGGATATCAACAATCACAGATCAGGTATGTACTTTTACTGTCGTGCGCTTACAGTTCTCTGCCTGAGCATGTTGCATTCGCCAAATTTCAGTTCCAGCCCCACCGTTTGTCCCCCGTACGACGTCAAGGACGGCGGATGCAGAGGATGACGAGGTGGCGGCGGCGGCGGAGGTATGACCGGCGAGTGGAGATGAGGAGGAGGAGGTGGGAGCGGTTCGCGATGGTGCAACTCCACCCGAGCCTTAAAACCATCCCGCGGATAGAAAGGCTGCTCCTCCGCGCTGCCGAATCCGAAATCGGACGGGCCGCCGCGGAAGGCGCGAACGCAGGCCTTATTGTGCGCTTCGCCTTTCACGTAAATGCGACCGTTAAACGGCTGCTGTGTCGCCACATCCACCTGCACCGAACTCGGTCCACAAATCACGTGAGGATAACCTACAATACAGGGAGGTACATACAATAGGTACGTACATAATATGTACACTATACAAGGTACGGGTTTGCTTTACCATCCCAGTACTCTGGTGTACTGTACTGACCTTTGACCCCGTTTCTGATCGGGATGGCGAAAGCTAACTTCAAGTGCAATGGAAGCAAAAGTATAGCTGCTAATAGTAGGCATATCTGAAAGCAAAACCGAGATTGGCGTGTCAATTAGCGAAACGTACCACATACAGTACGTAGGATTAGATCCGAAAGTAGTATGTACAGTACGTACTTACAGGGCCTTGGATAATATTATGAAACATGTCGTGGAAAACATAGGCGGTGCGCGCGAAGGGAAACGCACACAAGTCGATTCGTAGGTTGGCTTCGATCGTCTAGTCTGGACTGCTTGGCTCCGACCCGACTGGCCCGGTTGCATTAGCCTCCTTACGTCGATGTTTTTTGACCGAATTTGACGAAGTATGTTTGGAGCTGGGCACTTTTCTGATTCATGTGCTCAGGTTTTTGTTGTCTGTCTAGCAAAGGTACATAGTTTAGGTTCATTACTATGCCACCACCTCTCCTTTTCTGACTTGCCGGTGTTTCTACGCTCTATTCTATTCTGATATTCTTCAACTCATGAAGATTGACTGGATAAAAACACAACAGCATTCTGGGTTAATAACCGATCTGCCTTGATCTCAGGCCTATTTTGTCTTGTCCGTTTCGTGCGAAAAGCCGATCGACCGATATCCCTCGCTCACCCGATAGATAATATCCCTTGTCCGACCTTCTTTGAACGCAAACATTCTATCTCAAAAGAACTGGAACAGTCCACGTACTGTGTGTTGCAATCATGGCCATTACAAAATGACAAGATGCAGATGAAGAAGTTTTTCATCAGCAGACACAACAGTTTCCTGCTGGCAATTGCATCGAGACTGTGTGAAAGTTCAATTACACTTTCAATCACCATGAGAAGTGGCGGAGGACCAAATCAAGGCGGCGTTCGTATCATTGGAAATCAAGCAATAGAGAAGCGCTGAGTAAACAGGAAATAACCGGAAGAGGTCATACACGCTGGTCTGCCAGAGTGTTCGCTATACATTTCTATTTGCACAGGTTGATAGTGATAAGCGATACGCCGTAAGATTACTCATACTATCTACATGTAGCCCCCTAACGTAGTTTGTCAGTGTCCCGTTAGAAAAGCATCCAGTTATCACAACAGCTGTTGATCATCATGAAAGAATTTGAGCAGCAGAGTGAGAGTGACCTGAAGAAGCAGTGGCAGAGCAAATTGTGAGAGGGTGATCGCTGTTCCTGTTTTCGTCGTGGTCGATTCTATCGGAGGAGCCGTGAATTTCGGAGGAGCTGTGGTGCCAGTGTCACCGCCATCCCCTGTTGCTTGCTTTGGTGGTGTAGCTTTGGTGGTGGCAAGGGTGGTTGATGGTTTGGCTGTCGATGGTTTGGGCCAATGTCCGTTCCAGTTGGCGAGCTCATTGCAGTATGCCGGTCCGTCGCAGCAACAGATGTAAGTGAAGGAGCCACTGGGTTCGTTCTTTCTCTTGCAGCAGACGCCGGGTCCCATGTCTTCGATACCGCAGTCGTCGTAGGCTGGCTTGGCTTTCTTGAGCTTCTTCATCAGTTCGGCACAGTTTTTAGAGGATCCGCCTGGTTGCTTGTCTCCGCAGAAGTAGCTCACCCCGAACGTCCCTTCTTTATGGCCAGGTGTACCAGGTGGATCATATGCGAACCAGCAGTACTCAAACTTGCCGGGGCAGTTGTTCTGCAGTTCCGGACGTGTATCGTTCGGTCCTTTCGCATCATAACCTTGCATACAACGCAATGCTTGGCAGGGGTGTAGGTGTAGAATTAAGGTGCCAACGAAAACAATGCCAAGAAGAAAAGGAAGCATCAGGAGGAAGGAAAAAAAGGGAAGAACGGCTGAACGGCAACCAGCAAAAAGAACTAAATGAGGGTAGAGATTGTAAAACTGCTGTAACTGTCATTAGCTGGTATCTGATCTGTACGTTGTAAATTATATATTTTTTAGTTGGTCTTTGAACGATAACTGCTTCAATTGCTTGCACACAGCGATATTAAATGTAAGCAGTTCAATGTACTGTACGCTCATACTGTACTCCACTGGTGTTTACCCGCTCTTTCTCAGAGCCGAGTAAGTAAGGGTAAAATTACTCGGGTAAACAGAACATCGAGTAAAACCGAGTAATTTTACTCGGGCGGAAGCCTTACTCGGGTAAAATGCCAATAATTTGCCCGAGTACTCGAGTAATCACACATCGTATTCTGGTGTCCTAAATTAGACTTTCGTCTGATTTTGGCATGAAGGTGTGTTCAGCTTGACCTTCGCTAGCTGAAATAATTAAAAAAATTGCTGTTTTCCAAAAAGAAAGACCAATAATATTGCAATACTTTTTGAAGGCAAAAATACACATTGTCACGAATTTGAGAAGGACCTTCTTGCGATTTGGTGTACTCGGGTAAATTTACTCGAGTAAATCGGGTGAGTAAGAAGAAAAGCGCTCAAAATCTTGTAAAATTTTACTCGGACAAATTGCCGAGTACGAGTAAACTTCCTGGTCGAAGGAGCGAGTATGAGTAAAATCGAGTAAATCCATCATGCCCCCGGGTGAGTACGAGTAAATTTACTCGGCTCAAAAAGTGCTGAGTACTCGAGTACAAGTACTCAAAATTTTTACTTGCACACCAGTGCTGTACTCATTGTACGCTCATATATACAGGGTGTTTCATAATATACTCGCCGGATGTTTGTGCTTATATCTCCCCACCGGAGTGTCGCATTCGAATGCGGTTTTTTGCGTTGAATAGTCAAGGCTTCAACGTTGATGCAGCCAAAATTTCAGCTTTCTAGGCCAACAGAAAGCGGCTCAAACAGCTCGATTTGCAAAGCGTCAATTTTCACACATTTTTGCAGGTGGCCAGGTACAGATCGGCTCCGGTTTTTCTCTCCCCAGTTTACCTAACCCAGTTCTCTCCTTAGTTTTTCTTCCGCAGAATTCCCCTCCCCAGTTTTTATCTGGAGCACAAGTTTCGGTAGAGTTTTCCATCTCCATGCCACTTCTCTTGCAGATTCGAACTTAGCAAACAGTGTCACAGCCAAAATTCGGTCATCCAAGCTTTTCCTTGGGACGCTGATGCCATGGTGATCAAACTGAAGTCTATCTTCGACAAGACTGCTCAAAAATGCATAAAAGTGAGCGTGGAATGGTGAACAGACTTGAAAGAGCGCGCAAAAGCGAAAATGCAAATCCGTTGCCCCGCCTCAGTGCCCTGCCTCCGTTTTGCGCCAAAAAAGGCGCCGCAACTTTGACCGCTTACAGCGCCATGACAATGCAACCTAGGAAGCTAAAATTTTGGCTGCATCAACGTTGAAGCCTTGGCTATTCAACGCAAAAAACCGCATTCGAATGTGACACTCCGGTGGGGAGATATAAGCACAAACATCCGGCGAGTATATTATGAAACGCCCTGTACAATAAAGTGCGACACTGGACGGGATGTTGAAGTTGTTTTAAGGTTGTTTTAAAGGGCCACCATAATGGGCGTTGTTAAAGGTGGAGACTGCATGAGTTACAGCCGACCTTGTGAGGTTCGGACTCGAAAAAATTTATATTTGTAGGGACCAAGCGTTGATAGACGTTGGTGGTTGAGATTTTCTTCAACTATACGTATGTACAACAAATTTGCGCCTATGGTGTACTGTTACTGGGCGGGCAGTATTGGTTTCTTCAAAGCAAGGTATCAATTCGATACCGTGCGTGCAGTGTGCACATGTCAATCCATCAAATTTTTGACATTTTAACCGCACATGCTGCTTCCAAATGCTTTGTGCAACTGGCAATGTCAAAAAAGAATACACTACACAACATTCGGGTAGCGCTTTCGGCCTTACGTACGTACAGTACGTACTTAGTTCTTAAAGCCATAGCTAACTTTTAATTGCCGTATGCGCTTGTTTTGATAAAGATACATTTGCCTATTTGGGGATTCCAAGCAGAAGCTGGCGGGTGGATATATTGGCTAATAAATAATGAGGCTAAAATCCAGGGGAATAATTACTTTCTCCAGTCAGTTGTGGCTTTTCCCTGTCCAGCTTTTACTTGCCGTATCATTCTCTGCTGCGAATACCAAATAAATAAAGCTGGCGCAGCAATCGGCGCATGTACGTATGATATCCATCCGCACATTCCGACCAGGAGCTCTGCTACTGCCTGCTGCTCTGAAATTTGATTGGCTTCCGAACGAGACTTGAACAAGCCTTTGCTAAAAGGCCTGAGGGTATATTGAGGGGGTGGCAGAAGTAGTACTAAAGAGGAGAAGCAGTGATATTGTGATAGTTTATTATGTTCCTAAAATTTGACATTATTATTATTGATTGGTATTATTGAATCTCCGTTGATAATGATGCTTTCAATCGAAAGAGAAGCCCCGGGGGTAGTGCTCCTGCTAAAAGGCCTGAGGGTATATTGAGGGGGTGGCAGAAGTAGTACTAAAGAGGAGAAGCAGTGATATTGGTTGACATATTGACAAAAATTTCAAAAACCACCTATATCTGACACCCAACCAATCAGCTGCACCCCTTCTCATTTCCCACCACACCAGCAAGCAGACTTTCTAAACTTTATGCTTTCATTGGTATTACTTTAGAAAAGCACCACCTTTCATTTTCTTGCTTTCAAATTATCCCCATTCTGCTAAATGTTCAGCAAACTCCACTAACAAATCACTGATATCTGACAGCCAACCAATCAGGTTTCATTCAAATTCTAAAAAAGATATGAATAAACCACCGATATTTGACAACCAACCAATAGCAGCACCTCCTCCTCATTCCAATCACACCACCAACCGTACTATCCAGCTCATTACTCAAATACCCACTGCATAAAATATAGACGTAGCTAGGTCACTCACTACCTTACTACCCATGGTGTAAAATAGACGCAGCCAGTTCACTGCCCAACTTACTATTCATTCAACTAATCTCTGCGTAATATAGACGCAGCCAGTTCAGTACCCAACTCACTATTCAACTACCCATGGCGTAATATAGACGCAGCCAGTTCACTGGCCAACTAACTATTCAACTAACCACTGCGTAATATAGACGCAGCCAGTTCGTTTCCCAACTCACATGACGTCATTTTACGTCATCCTCCCGTCGCTCACTCTTATGTACTGAAATAATTACAAAAATTATGTTTCTCATAATTTCCGCCAGGGCAGCGCTACGATCGATCACGAGAATTTCAGCCAATCACCAACACGCGCGTTCTTTTCGCCCAACCAATCAGCACTCTTCATATCAACTCCCGCCCTCCACTGCTCCCCCCGCTCAACGCACGCAGAACTTCAAACGCGGGACAGCGCCAACTTGCTGAAACAACACGTACGTAATTATCGATTACCTCCACCATTACATTTCGCCGCCTCCTATACTCGCACGTCGGCCCGAAGTCATCTGATTATATGCCCCGATGGCGCTGAGGCGCCCCGGGGCAACAGGTGGGGTTTGTGTTGCCATATTCCAACAGAAGATGAAGAGGAAGGAAAGGGAAGGAAACGGTCTTCAAAATTGAGGCACACGCCCGGAATATTCGTGTACGTACACGGACGTCAGTCTGCTACACGTACTCTGCCGGTGATGGCTGCTGGCAGCATACCCAGTCATGTAACTCTTTCTAATCTGCCTGCAGCTACTATTATAGCTTTCCTTTCTCTATTGCTCACGTGCAATAAGGAAGCTTACTTGTTTCCGGTGTCTGCTTCACCAACCTGCTCCCTGAGACATGACTTTTCATTTTTCATAGTGCTTTTGTCGCACTTTTCAGCTCAAAGAGGGTTATTTATTACTCTACACTCTACAGTGTCACAGTAGGAGGTTGCCAGCCACTACACAAACAGACAGGTATTAGCGTGAGATTAAGATACCTAGTACTTCCGTTGTGCCTGATTTATTTTCTCGAAAATCGACTTATGCGCCTAGCAGGAGGTATTTTTGTAGAAAAGGTTATACACAATGACGCCTCCACCCTTACAGAAAAAATAATGGCTTAGCTGCTCACGAGCATGACGTGCAAGCTAGGCCGTCCATGCCTCCCGTACTGTATTTTTACATTCCTTCATTTATTTTGTTCATTCAATTTCGGCTTTCGGCGATAAATCACATGCCTTTCTACTGTCTACATATACAATACATACGTAGGGTGGTAGGGACGTACACACACACAAATGTGATCGTAATCTCTATCCATCCATGCACAATAATTCGATCTAATCCATCATGGGACTAATAACAAGTTGCGAACCGTCCTCGTTTACTCATTATTCTTCCTGTTTTCTAATGCAGCAACTACCACTTATTGTGCTTGAACTATAATTTAGCACCAACCATCGAGTGCAGGTGAAAGCCTGAACCGTCTCATAAAAGCCCACTGCTAGAAGGCCTATGGTTTTCAGTTTTCTGTGGTATGTATTATCTGTGTAAATTGATTGAAGACTGCGTTGTAGAGCGCTTCTCTGGAAATGCACCATACGCACCTTTTTTATGGTCCAGAAGCTGTTTTCCAAACATATTGAGACTTCCGCATTACGTTGCTGACCAGTTTAAAATTTAACCCCTCCTGTATGCTGAGATATGGCGCTGGTAGGCCCAAATTGCCCCCTTTGTGCCAGCCACTTTTTTCAAAAGTTCTTAACATCATTCTACTCCATTTTCTTCGCTGATTTCGGTTTTGGGCATGCCCCTTCGATATTTTGATAAATACACCACAAAAATTGACGAAAATGATCAAATTAGCCAAAATTACCTCGTTTTCGACTATATCATGGCATATTGATCAAAATTTCGAAGGGGCATGCCCAAAACCGAAATCAGCGAAGAAAATGGAGTAGAATGATGTTAAGAACTTTTGAAAAAAGTGGCTGGCACAAAGGGGGCAATTTGGGCCTACCAGCGCCATATCTCAGCATACAGGAGGGGTTAAATTTTAAACTGGTCAGCAACGTAATGCGGAAGTCTCAATATGTTTGGAAAACAGCTTCTGGACCATAAAAAAGGTGCGTATGGTGCATTTCCAGAGAAGCGCTCTACAACGCAGTCTTCAATCAATTTACACAGAGAGTAGGCTGCTTGCATAATACACAGTATATAGGCCATACGCCATACAATACACGAATACAGTAAAGAAGGCTGTAAAAAGTAGTCCCATTGTTTGTATTGAATATATTGATCTGACAATAATAATTTTATGGCCTAGAAAAACCCCTTGGCCCAATTGCCCTCTTAAGAAGCCTTCTTGTTTTATTGATTGCTTCATCCGCAGACGCGGGCATTGTACGTTTACGGTATTTCTATGCAAAGGAAGGCGTTCAGCTAGGTGTTTTTTGTTCATGTTTGCGAAACGTCTTCACTCTTCAGTCGATGTTTAAGTTCCGACGGACGTACATACAATACAGTATGTAAAGTTCATTCCGGTGTTCTGTTCCATCCATAACTTTGAAGTGCTTCCTTTGTTCACCTAAACATGTACGTGCACAGACGTGGGTTTGAATTACCCCATTATGCAAGCAATATGAGTGGTCTGAATTACGGGAGCTTTATAGCTGCTCATTTTTCGGTTTGAAATTTATCTACATAACCATCAGCATTCTGACGCTTGCTGTTTGACCCGCCCAGTGCAATAAAGAAAGCTACAATAAAACGTCTGATTGGGCTTTTCAAACTTCTCCTAATGAAGTTTTTGATGTATTTTCGCTCCCTTGATGCAAATGTGAACTTTCTCAGGCTACCGATCTTTGCGCTTGACTGATTCTTTCTGTCAAAATGTTGTTCTCAGTCGCGGTTGGCACCAGCATGATACCATGGTGATATGGTTAGACATGTCGAACCGAGTTACAGGACTCTGCGGGATACAAATACAAGACGTTCGCTTTTTGAGTGAAGTAAAGAGAAGAGTGGATGGCTTATAAAGTATACACGTTCTGAGATTATGGTCTTCTGAATTCTAGCTCCACCACTCACCAATCTCCAGGCCAATCTGCTCAAAGGCACGCAGACGTATAACATTGAAATCCGTCAATTTCTTGGCTCACGTCAAGCGGTGCAAGAAAATCATGATTTCGACAACCACAAGCGGTAGCGGCAATACTAGTGGCTTCAACATCAGCTCCCCTGCCATGCAATCGGCCGTCCGGAGCAATGACGTTGCAGCTTCACCGCAACCTGGAATCCCAGGCATTCAGCTGACCTTTGCCCTGCTCTACTTGGTGCTGTGTGTGGTGGGCCTACTGGGCAATGCTTGGGTGGTGTCAGTGGTGGTGTACATCTTTCGGACGCTGAAAGGCGCCGCATTAGGCCAGCGGCACATGTACGTGTACATCATTAGCCTGTGCATCACCGATTCCTTGGTTCTTGCCGGTTTGCCTCTGCTGGCGACGAAAAACCTGCAGAATCGCTGGGTATTCGGGTGGGCCGGGTGCAAACTGTACTACACGACGGAAAGCGTGAATAAAATTCTCTCCACCTTCATCTTGGCGGGACTGAGCTGGGATCGCTACCTGGCCGTGTGCCAGCCGGGCGGAAAAGCAGCGCAACTGCGCACGTGTCGAGCAGCCGCCATCTACGTCGCTGCCTCCGCCGTCGTCGTGGCTCTGCTGCTGCTTCCGGGCGTGCTCAATTCCGAGCTGCTGACGGTGCCGGCTGGTAGGGGCAGCAATGCAACGAAGCAAGTGTGTCACATGGCGTTCACACAGGACGGCTTCTCCATCCAGGTCTTCCTGCTCTTCCTCTTCGCTACCGGCTTCTGTCTACCAGCCCTGCTCATGACCTTCTTCTATGCCAGCGTCCTGTACAAAATCTTCGGTCACGTCCGCAATATGGGCACCACGCAGATTTCCGTTCGCAAAGTTACCGCGTCCACTGTGACAGTTGTCGCGTTCTACTTTGTCTGCTGGACACCCTACTGGATCTTCAACCTGCTGATGATTTTCACTTCTGCCCTCTATCAACTGCCCTTCTTCCTGCAACTAATGTACAGCGTGCACACTTTGCCATACGTCAACTCTGCTTTCAACTGGATCTTCTACGCCCTTCTGAACAAGCAGTTAAGACAGTCGCATTGCTCCGCACTCGAAGCGAGAAGACACAGTAAGCCGGATCTGCCTACGTGCTTGCTCAGCGCTACTTCACACGCGGATGGCGTTCAAATCCATAGACCCAGGACCTTCAGCAATCTGTCCGGGCGTCTGAGCGGTTCCTTCATCATGTCCAGAGCCAGCAGTATCTTGTCTGCACGGCAAAGCGATCCCTACGGCGGCAGGCCGAATAGTAGAAATGATTCTACCAGTCGGCCCAGGGCTTCGAGTACTATTCGTAATGAAGGCACCGGCGCAAAAGAAACGGGAAAGCTTCGAACTTTCAGCAACAACTTGACAGTACCTCAACGGTATGAAACTGATCGACCGCAAATACTGGTCGAAGAGGCGCCGACGGCAGATCAAGCCTTACTCCGCCACCATCAAGCAACTATTGGCTCCAATTCAATCAGTGAGAATGGCAACTGAATGAACATTTCCACATAAATTACGATTCTTTATCGTGTACGTACGTCGATCGTCGTGTCGTGTCAAGCTAACTTCCAGATAATTAAAAAAAGTTTGAGTCAATAAGAGTCCCTTAAACCGTGTCAACTTATCGGTTACCGTATATACAATACGTACATACGTACGTACAAATCTAAAAATCCAAAAGCAAAACTTAAGCAGCGAGACGAAAGCAAACAAACGTCATGCACAAGCCGCACTGAAAAATAGAATAATATCACTCGACTACATGCTCATCTACACGTGTAAGTACCCTCCCATTGCACTGCCAAAAATATATTTTTGGTGCTGCACAAACAGACGCAGGGCCGATGGCACATCATAAGCTCGCCTTTCAACGCGCAGCAGGCTGCGACGTACGTTTCCTGCCGACTGGCCATGGATAGGAGCCGTCCACGCGTCAGAATTGAACTTGCTCTTCCCAAACTGGAAAGGCCCAACTCCACTGGGCCAGCAGGACAAGGAGATGCAGGAGACTGTACGCCGGCTGTGGACTGATTTTGCCAAGTACGGCAAGCCGACATCAGAACACAAGTGGCTAGGGCCACTGTTTGATTCCGTACAGAAACCGACGCATCTCAAGATCAATAATATATTATGGTCCCAACTCAGAGGCGAGCAGTGACTTTCACGGCAGCTCTCTTCCACTTTGGAGCATCGTCTTCCCTCAACTGGAAGTAGGAAAATTGGAGAGACATGCCAAAGTACCAGCGGTCAGAAATCCAATGGCAAAAACAAAACAGAGCTCTGAAGATAGGAACCGGAACCAGTGATCCACCGAACATAAAATCGGCTGCGATTGATTACGTCAGATACGTACGGGGATTGTGTGTGTACCAACCGTTTATTTAGTTGATGACAATGTACCAATCTTTAGCGATCGTTCAGAAATTTATTTATTACCTTTCATAAATGAACACATTGGTAGTAATCAAAACTATAAAACATAAAGAACTGCACCTCTAAACAAGACTTTCAAAACAACCAAAAAATGCTGGATGAACCAAACGAATCACGAAAGTATTTCAGCATGAACAAACTGCAGGAGTCGGATGGAAGAGTAACGGTTGGAAGACCATTCCATGGCACCATTTGAGGGGAATAAACACGTGGATAAGAAAAACCCTAACATAGAGCGCACGGCCCATCTCAGTCATACCTAAGATGTAGATACACACACACACACACACACATACATACATACGTAACGTACCTCTATTACACAAGCAAGTAAACACAATTGGTGTAGCTCATTTCATTATTGCATGTTTCATAATTTATCTGAAAGTTACACGTATACGTACGTATAGAGTAAGTATATCAATTCAACCGTAAATGAATATACTACTGTCCGTACTCTAATGCGTACAGTACAGAAGACGAGAAAGAATTTCATCAGAAGAGCTGTGCGTCCTTTTTGAGCCGTATTTGTTTCCAGGCGGGAAGGTCGTAGAAAGCCTGTCGAGACATGGAGAACAAGTCGAAGAAGTCAGCGTCGTCCAAGTAAGACTCCAGCTTGGAACTGTCCACACCCTCGGGCAGCGGGCGCTCCCTCAGACGCTGCACTGGATACGAAGACACGGACAACTCAGCCAGCAGATCTGCCACCGTCGCTCTCACACCTGGAGCTCGCATCGCCTATAAACACATACAGTAAAACATCCACCGCTATATCGTGAAGGTAGTAGGGTACTATGGGTAAAGCTGACCATGGATGTAAACCCGGCCACCAAAGATCCTTCTAACTGGCTGGTTCAGCAATTTATGAAAGAGGAGAGTTCAAGAGGGAATCCATTGATACAATATTTGTCTTACATTTGTCTCAATCGGTCCTTTG
>JASAMW010002486.1:0-61251 GCA_030247985.1 Epsilonema sp. ZAB3_2 | reverse complement strand
GCAAAACTCAGCAAATATGTAAGTTACACTAAATGAAAACGCTCGTTCAATGCATTGCGAATGTTCGCTTCATGGTCAACGGAAAAGAAAAGAGGATACACTAAAATTACAAACACGAAAGAAATCAGGACAGTCCAGAACTCTAGTAGCCAATGCTCATCTCTCAATCAATATTTATACTATAATATCGTAGCCAACATAGCACATGATCAGGTACCTTGAAAATTGAAAATAGACAAACGCAAAAACTGAAGCGAAAATGAAATCACACGCCTACATACATGAATCGATCTTGTTTCGCATCATCCGCTGGCAGTATTTTCCTGATAAATTTCCGAGTGTCCCCAGGTGGAATTGAGCCAGATGAGGGTAGCGATCTCCAGCTCCGGCCCGAACAGCGGATTCAACTGATGCAGAAACGCCATCAGCCAAAACATGTAGCAACATATCGACGTCATTATCAGCATCACTTGGATAATGCCTCAAACGACAAAACAAAGCAATAACAAGCCACTGATGTGCAGTACAAGCCACTGATGTGCACTGATGTGTACACAATTGAATGTGCAGTAAAATATGTAGCCTACATATGTAATGTACGTATGCATAATTTGCATATAACGATGGTCATAGAGGTCCATGTGTTGAAAAAGCACCACGGGGTGGGATCATTCACATCAAAGAATGCGCCCAGCGTGTCCATGGCCACGTGTACATGGCTCGACACACGCAAAGGCAAGGACAACCACGGATACTCCGGGCGTACGTCGAGCGCACTTTCTTCCAATATGAATGAGCCAATAGTCGTCGGTCCACTGAGAAAGAATGCGGAAATTTCCGAAATCGTGAAAAATTTTTTCGCGTGAAATGCACGGACAGTTAGTTCTATGCTATTTTAAGCGCTATTCTGCGGGAAAACGCCATCCGCGACTTCGGAAATTATGCGAAATTTCGCGTTTAGAGCGAACGTACGTCCAACGTGCGTGCGCGTCCGATGTATACGTCCGGTGTCAGTTACGCCCAGCGTGTACAAACGCCCGAAAAGCCATGGAATGTTGTTAGGATAATTTCGGGCGTTTACGCCGAACGTACAGGTCCGTTCTGAACGCGGAATTTTTATTCTCACAAAGGACCGACAATAATAATATGTAGAAATCTAGTACCTCGATTGGGTCCTTTAGGAATCAGAAATGGTCCACCGGCTCCGACAGCGACCCACAACGCCGTTACCACAAGCAACGGGACGAACCATGCAACCATTCTGACAGTCGGCAGATGTATCTATCGAAGGGAACAACAGCACCTGGCGTTCTTCACTGTTTCTTTGCCCCTTTCCCTCACGCTCAGCTAACACGCGAACGAGACGAAATGCCTTGAGTTGAGTGACCACTGACCACACCCGTTCGTTGATTGTATCGTTGCTTGATTACGGAATGCACAGACGTTTTGACGCTCAACCTGAAACAAAACTACGCATTGCAAGCAAACTTTACGCCCGAACAATGTATTCCAGGCCAGGAACACGAGCAACCATCCAGAAATTCGTACAACAGAGTGACCACAAACAAATCTATAGGGTAGACTGTGGCGTGGGGAAAACCCGGCCACCTAGTACTGGAGGCCGTTTGGTCGGGTTTACCCCACGATACCCACTGTGCACAAGCAAGTGTGTACAAGTACAGAACGATGGGAATAAACACAGCCCCTCTTCCACATCCCAATAACACAAAGCAAAATGAATTCAACTTTTATTCATAAAAAATATTTGACACTTGGTACAACCGACTGCTTACGAACAAAGCAAATGATTGTAAACAAAATATTTCTTGAAACAAAACGTATTGTTCATAAAATGTACTTGTCTATTGTAAACGTAAGCCCGTAACGATTTGCATGAATAGTACACCATCAGAAATTCAAATGCAGCTGAAACATTGTCACAGTCTAAAAAGCACTCATTACAAAGTTAGTTCTAATACATATCGGCACTGTGTCCCTCGAGTTTGTACAGTGGTTCAGAAACAATAAAATAACACCCTGGAAAGTTCTGTGAGGAAACAATTGTCATATGAAATCATGTGCACAGTAGCAACAAGCACATATAGGCTATAATGTACGAACGTATATTCAACGGAAACATTCCCATAGATAGCCATCACCACTTAGATATTGGGCTATTACAGACAGGCTTCTCTACATACAACAGAGATGTGCATGTACTTCCCTGGAATATCCTTATCTGCGCAAACTATGCGCTTGAATGTGAGCAATATTTCCTATCCTTTTCATGTATGTACAAGCCGTCGTTTCCCAAACACATCAGCAAATATATTCATCCATCCATCCATTGCACGAACACGAAGTTCCTTCTCATAAGCTCGATCTGTCATACAGCAATAGTGAACGATCACATCACACTCTGGACACTTGCTCATTGCTGCCACCGCCTAAAACATATGCGAAAACCTTGCAGTGTCCATACAACTGTCCTATAAATACACTTACATCATGTAAAGAACACATTGTGCACCCACCCAAAGTAGCTTACAACAAAACCACAGTGTGTCGAGCTGCCTATAATAGGTAGCTAAGTTGTACTGCCACTTGCCAAAGGATTGTATCAAACAATATGATCCTTGCTCCTTGCACAGAGGCCCGCATTTTCCAACAACTCGAATTCAGAGTATCGTACCAACTGTTCATAATTATTATCCCCCTCACCCATTACTGCCACCAAAACCAACCATAGGGTAATATGGGGCAAACCCGGCCACCTAAGCTCCTGCGAACTTGCCGTTTCAGCAGCGATGGACCAAATTGCTCATATGAAAGAGGCGAGTTCAAGAAATCGATTGATATCCTACTTGTCTCAATCGGTCCATTGGTTACTGAGCTATGCAGCCCTGAAACTTATAGGTGGCCGGATTATCCCATGGCCGGATTTACCCCACAGTACCCTACTCCACTTATGTCACCGTACCACTCTTGCCTTGCGCCGCCTGCCCCTGACCAACCACAGCGCCTCCTCTTCTGGCTTGCAGAAGCGCCTCCACTCCGCGACTCGTCGTCTGCTTCTTATCCGCCTGTTTTTGCGTCTGAAAGTACGCCGTCGGCGTGGCTCGGTGGCTAAGGTGCGCGCTTGCGCTCACCGGCGGCGGAGGCGGGGGTCGACTCCGCGGCGGTTTCATCTCTCCTCCACTCGTAGACGTAGGCTTATTCGGAGGGAAAGATTGGCGTTGAGTGGGCGGAGATGCATTTCCGGAGCGAGAGTTGCGATGATTATGATTGCCCATGCTCGCGTGACCCGAATCCGTGGAGTCACTCGAGACGGCGTGACTGATCGGCTGCTGCTGATTGGCTGCCGCCGGCTCCAAGCCGGGCGTTGATTGGCCGCTCAGAGCAGAGTCGGTGGATGTCATGGATCCTGTAAAAGAGACATCGCCAGTAGAAGCAAGAATCATATCGTAATATGTATGGTACTGTTTGGCCCTTCATTTTGCAAAATAGGGTGCGTTCAAAAGAGCAGCGTTCCCCCATGAAACAACGTCCGTCTGGCGTCTATTATAGGCCTACTGTACGTACGTACGTACATGTCAACGTAGGCAATACATAAAGGCAAATCGCTCACCCTATGGCGGTCCCCCCCCCCCCCCCCCACCAATTCAAAACACGGCTCTCGAACATATTTCTGTCTCTCTTTCAGGATGGGGGTGAAACCGCTCTCGAGTGGGCGGTTTGTATTCCCCCCCCCCCCACGCTATTCTTTCCTTACCAGTGCTGCACATCCTTTCCGTGGGCGGCAGCAGTGCTCCGGTGACGCAGCTGCTCTCCGCCGTCAAGTCCGTCACCGGCGTCTTACTATTCGACGCGGAGCCAGCAGAAGACGACACGCTTCCGCCCGACGCCAATCTCTGCGCTCGGTGGGGCCTTCGTGGGGGACAGGGCGAGGGGGTACCGGGGTCAGCCATGTTGGCGGACGGGGGGACGGGGGCGGGGAAGGAGGCCGGCAGTTTCTGGGACCGCTGCGCGCCCGCCGTCGCCGACAGTTTAAAGGGACGGGAATGGTCCACGAGGGCGTAGAGCTTCTGCACGGCTTGCGGCGATTCCACGCCTGCAACACAAGGCAGGTATGTACAGTACGTATTTTTTTTAGACTGTCGAGGTCTGTAACCATAATACCGTCGGATAATAACTACAACAATGATAATAGCCATAACAATAACATTCGAGGTCTGCAACTAACTACGGCACACAAAATACCACCGGACGTACAGTAGGCCTACTTAGTGGCGGGACAAATGGACATCACATCATCGCCTTCTTCTCACATAACTTCTACCGTATTTACCGGTGCATAGCCCATGGGCTATGTAAAAATTGAGGCGGGCAGCGCCAAATGCGGGCGGGTGGGCAAAAATGACCAGAACAGAAGGAGGCCAGCAAGCAAAAATTTTCGTTCGCACAAGAAGTGCAAGGGCTGGCTGATCGTCATTCCGTTGCTTTTTCGCTCTTCTGTTCGGTCGGGTACCTTGCCTCGTGCTTCCTTTTTCCACTCAGTATGTCGACGCGCGCCTTCTTCGTTCGTCTCATCTCCTTCTTCGTCGTCTTTCGGGCCAACAGCGTCCACGCTGGTACAACTTGCATGGTAAACCGAAAGGTTGATGGCATTGGCGTGATCGATTATACTGCCGGTTGCGTCGCCTGCACCTTCGTGGGCAATCTGGGTTGTGAGCACAAGCGTGGCTGTGAGACGTGGCTGTCGCAATGGATCAACGACGAGGACAAGAAGAAGAAGTACCAGTGCTCCAAGACCTGCTGCGATATGGAAGATGGACCCAAGTGCTGCTGTACTACGCATCTCTGCAACAACCCGGGGAATATAGGCTCACTCTTGGAATCACGCAGATGCTACAAGAACAGCGGCGGAGGAGAGCCAAAAGTGGGGGAATGTGGCAACAAGTTCCAGAGAGCCTGCATCATCGAGATCGGCAGCGACTGGAGAGCGGGGAGCTACGATTGCGCGCTACCCAGACAGATGTGCGACAAAGTTCTCCACGGGATGAGCAACTGTGAAGAGCCCAAGGACCGGAGTGGAATGAGATGCTGCAAGGATGCGGATACCGAAAAGAGGAAATGCTGCTGTGCCAAGGACGAATGCAACGCGCCCCTCCCTGAACCACCGACGACCCCGGAACCCGAACCGGAACCGCAGCCAGCAGAGGAGAAACCCAAAAAGAACGGAGCAACCCCAGATGCACACCTTCCCCCGGTCCTAATCTGTCGTCATCAATCTCCCCATCGTTCTGAAGCTTGCAGCAGCTGGACATGACATCTACTAGGCTACCTATCTAAACATAGCTACTGCATCTAAATGCGTTCCACTCTGCTCTATGATACTCTAGTGCTTCATACTTACTCTGATACAAAAGTACATCGCTGTACTCTCTTCTTGTGCTTCGTTTACTCTACAGTACATATGGGGCTATGCATTGGGGGGGAGGGGACGGGGGCTATGCACCGGTAAATATGGTACTTCATTAGAAACATTAGAGCTCTCTCTCATTTCCTTCCACACACTACTACTTTCGTTTGTCTCGTCTGGATTCTTTTACTCACGCTCGGTCTTTCCTCATCTATCCGACCACTGTGTGTACTGTATGTACAGTAGCTCAGCTGGCAGAGTACTATTCGCCTGCCAACCCTCAGTCCGCCGTATTGTTGTGCACCGTGCCTTTGTAGACCTCTGTATTTACATGAACCTACATGTACAAAGTAGGACGCGTGCGTAGACAGTTGTGAAAGCATAGCTCAATTTCTCACACTTCCACTCTCGTACCTACTCACTGGGCTTGCACACGCTCTTTTATTGACCGCACAGACTTGCGGTACTTTTGTACATTCTTGTTGTGCATTCTTCTTAACCCCCTTCGTAATCCCAGGCGTCCGCCTGTCCGAAGCCACCCGACAAACCCCGTCCGTAGACGGGGGTTTGTTTTTCCACCCCGTCTACGGACGGGGTTTGCCCCGTCTATGAACGGGGTTTGCCGGGTGGCTACGGACAGGCGGACGCTTGGGATTACGAAGGGGGTTAACTTAGATTACATACATACCGAATCGCGGATTGAAGCGTCTGTGCACCGGATCCGACAGGTTGGACATGCTGCTGGAGTTGCTAGGCGAGGGGGAGGGCATGCGCTTCTTCCCGCCAGACGCCAGCTCTTTGGCGAAGGAGCCGGCGCCGCCGGACGACGGGAGCTGAACGGCCGCTTCGCAGGAGAGGGAGAGACGGTCCAGCGCCGACTCCTCCTCCACCACCGCCAGATTCGCCAGATACGCCTTCACCTTACGCACCATCAAAGCCTGAACGAACAAACAGTACACGTAGATGAACTTTGGTAGATTGATCACTGAGCGTATTCATTCACGACTCTCTATAGTCTGGCCACTAAGAGTTGGCTATGGAACTCAAGTCGTATTGCGTAAAATAGATTCACAATTGCGAATTTTTGTCCGTGCTTCGTGTACTCCTATTTAGCAGATGTACAATACATGCAAACTACGCAATACGACTTGAGTCCCACAGCGAACTCTCTCTGGCCAGACTAAAGCAGCGTACTTTCTTTTCTTCGCACCTGTTCGTAAAGCTTTTTCCTGGGCATAGCTTGCTTCTGTTGATGCGGCTGTTTCTTCATTGTCGCTACCATACTCCCCTCTGGGCCAGCCGGAAAGGAGTTCATGTACAGCAGAGCGTCGTTCACTTTGCCCCCACCTTCGTGCTCGAACATACTCGTCAACTCCTGCGCAAAAGAAAGCAAGAAAATGGCGTACAATTATTCGAAGGGTAGTCGGGGGAAATTTCGGTCAACATAAGAAAGGTTGACCACAGCCAGGCATGCTGCGCGCAATGAGACGCGGGTAAAACCGCCAGTATGGTGAGGCGGATTTGCCCCATAGACAGTTTTACCCCACGCTACCCTACCAACCCTACATAACAGCCGCCACTTACATAAGGAGCGGAGGAGAGTTTTCCGAGCGCCCGCACTTCCTTGGCGATCATGCGCAGTTTCTCGAAGTTGACCATTCCGTCTCGCCAGCTGGGGTTGCCGTCGTGGATGAACGTGAGATCTTTTTTGATCACCGGCAGCCACGGCACCACCGGCGGACACTCGGACACCGCCGTCAAGTGCTGACGATACTTGGAGAAGTTGCGGGACGGGTCGCGCAAGGCGCGCAGCTCCTGCAAGCAAAATCAATGTCAGGCATGTCTACGTACACAAAAACACATACCTATTATGCGTACTTCGCGTATTGGAAAGGTATGTACAAACAGTATGTATTCTGGTCTGACCCATTTTACATCACTTTTACCATGAACAGTATGTATTTTAATGTATTGTTCGCAAAGGACATGTCTTGCTTCGGCTTTTTTCGTACCCGAAGTTATAGTCTGGCCAATAGCAGTTGGCACCTGGACTCAAGGCGAGTTGCGTAGTTTGCATGTACTTCTACTAAATAGGAGTACACGAAGCGTGGACAGAAATCCGCATTTGTAAATCTATTTTACGCAATGCGCCTTGAGTTCAGGTGACAACTGCTATTGGCCAGACTATAGTACTAAATTTGCCGTGAAAAATTATTCTCACGAGTTTACTAACCTCCGTACTGTATACTTTTGCACAGCCCCACGGCCAAAATATATGCGCACTTATTTATTTGTCACTACTAAGAATCCATATCTTGCAGCCAAACAGGCATAAGGAACGTGCTGTATTCTTCCTCACCTCCAGCATCTTCATGTATTTGGTCGGCATGCGATCCCAGGTGTGCCTTAACCTCGCGACGGCGTGCTGATCCAAGCCCGACAGGATGGAGAACATGCTGTTAAAGTTCCTGAAGTCCCGGCAGTGACGCGCCAGCGTGATAAACTTCTTCAGCAGCTTAACCCTTCGCAAGAGATTCCGCTCCCGACAGACTTCCGACGGCACCCACGCCGTCTCCTTAACCGTCAGCGTTTCGAACTCCGTCAATTTCGGCCATCCGTACGCGGATTCCTCGGTTCTTTCGAAGAGATTGTCCACGTATTCCGTGGATTCCACGCTGGCGAACACCGCGAAATCCTGAAGGGTTAACTGAGCCGCGAGAATGTTCGCCTGCAGCTGGTGCAGTTGGACCGTCGCCTCCTTTAACACGTCCGGCGCCAGATCGTCTGGCAGCAGCACGTCCGTTTTCCCACGATGCTTGAGGTAGTAGCGGGAGTTAAGGGAGATGCGCTCCGCGAGATTTTGCAGATTGTCCGGCAGGCAGCGGCTCTTAATGATGCCCTCGGGCGTCACCGTCACCTCGGACAGCAGCCATTCGCTGCTGATCGAGGATTCGGCCATCCCGAACTCCTGCAGCGCCAACTGCACCACGCCGCAAGCCGGCGTCTCCTGCAAAAGATACGACAAAAGTGAAACATCATACTTACGCGTTCATACCGGTGTGTACCTGCGTACGGTCGTATCAGGGACGTGTTAAACGGTGCGAAACATACGTAGGTAGTCTCACACGTATGCAAATTTACATAAAAAGACAAAGGCGTTGATCTCCCCAATTTTTGTCTTCCTCTCCTATCATTCGCTTGATAACCAGCGCGTTAACCCCCTTCGTAATCCCAGGCGTCCGCCTGTCCGTAACCACCTGGCAAACCCCGTCCATAGACGGGGCAAACCCCGTCAGTAGACGGGGTTTGTTTTTCCACTCCGTCTACGGACGGGGTTTGCCGGGTGGTTATGGAGAGGCGGACGCCTGAGATTACGAAGGGGGTTAACCATTTAAATTTTCTCTTCATCCTTATCTACAGTACCTGTACCTACCTAAAGTACACAAATACCTACGTAATACATACTACTCCCCTCCACTTACCTTGTACACCGTCAGATACTTGGACGACTGATCGCTCCTATAAATCCTGAGTACGTGTTCGGGGACGCTGCTGCCGTGCGCCCTCGCCTGGTAGTACTGGCCGACTCCGCCGGGGATGCCGTGCAGCTGCACGCCGTGTCGACTGATGTCGGGATTGGAGCGACTGGGTTTCAGACCCTGGACGCCCTTCAGCCGCACGCCCTTCGCAGGGTCCGGATCCAGACACACCTCCGGCATCTCGTCGCATTCGCTCAGCATGAGATTTGCGGAGCTGAAGCAGAAGCGGCATAAGGAATCGATTCGAGAAACGTGCAGTACTACTAGTAATGGAAGGTACTATGGGGCAAACCCGGTTAGGGGAAAATCCGGCCACCTAAGTTTCAGGGCTGTACATCTCAGCAACCAATGGACCGATCGAGACAAATAAATAGTACATCAATCGATTCCTCGAACTTGCTGTTTCAGCAAGTGGTGAACCAAATAGCTCATTCGAAAGAGGAGCGTTCAAGGCATCGATTGATGTAACAATTTAGTCTCAACCGATCCATTGGTTGCTGAGGTATGCAGGCCTGAAACTTGAGTGGCCCCACGGTACCCTACATCACACACAACACAAGACACAAACTTACGCGCCATATCGCAGCCTCTGAATCAGTTTTCCCAGCTTCGTCGACTTGCTGCTAGCAGCTGACGAAAACGGACTAGACGGACTGCCCTGCTGCGCAGACACCAGGCCCATCCTCGGGTGCTCCAACACGCCCGAATTGCTGGTGGAGCGATGAAAGGCGGCCTTCAACATCTGCCGCTGATGTTGGGGACTGTACAAGGCATTGTTCGGATGATGGTGATGATTATACGGCCCATCCACCTCATCCTGTTGCAGAGTTGGCTGAGTTATGCTCTTAAATCAAAGCCAATCAATATTTGAAGGCAAAGTATGCATGTTTATGTATGTATTGAAGGATGTGTGGTAACCGTGCCTTTTAGTTGCTGGACGTATTCACGAGTTGCGCTAAGCGCTAGTACTGGGTCTCGAGGTGACCCCTCTGATTTACGGTGACTTTCAGTGCAAGATTTGATCGGCGTCGGCGGCGCGGTCGACGTCGTTTAGGCAGCCGAGAAAGAAAAGATAAGAGGAGAATAAATGACGTCGACCGCGATGCCGACGCCGATCAAATCTTGCACTGAAAGTCACCGTATATCAGAGGGATCACCTCGCAACCCTGGTACTAGTGCTTAGCGCAACTCGTGAATAGCAAAAAAAACAGTCAACCAATATATCCGATAAGCACGTGTGCAATCACCTTTCTGCCCATCCCTGCGCCGCTTTTGCGACCCAAAGAGTCGGAATTGTGCTTCTCCGCCTTCTCCATGTTGGCAAGCATCTCTTTGAAGCCGAGTAGGTTGGACTTGACGGTGATTGAGAGGTGGGTGGCCCCCCGCAACACTTCCAACGCCTTGCTGTGCGTGCACTGTTGAAAGTTGACGCCGTTCACTTCTAACATCTGCAATAGAGCAATAAACAAAGAAGGTACGTACGCAGAGTGGTGTTGCGCCACAAAGGGAAATAAGGAGCAGTAATTTTGTTCCAATTGCTCGTTTGTCAAGTTTATACCAGACTACCATTCTATCGTAGATACCAATACTAAATACCATTAGACACATCACGACAAAGGGTACTGTGAGGTAAACCCGGCCACCAAGGACTGCAGGCCGCTTTCTAAGTGGTGGCCGGGCTTACCGCACCGATAAATCCAGCCGGCTTTACCCCTTCGTCCTACACCATAATTGTACTGTACATACATACTCACTACTGTACCTCGTCTCCCCTTTTGAGTCCGGCCTTCTCCGCTTTCGAATTCGCCTCCACTTTCGAAATGAAAATGCCGGCGGATATTTGCGAGCCGCCCAGTATGGAGAAGTAGAGAATCTCCTCCTTGTTGGACCGCGCGTAGGTGATAGTGCGACTGCGCGACTTCACACTGCACGCAATGTTGAGCAGCATCTGGTGATTGGTCTTGTTCTACAACACAGACGAAACGCATCATATACGTACTGTACGTACGTACATACATGACAGGGTGATCGGGGTAAACGCGGCCACTTACACTCCACTTGCTGTTTCTGCAAATGATGAACGAAATAGTTCATTTGTCTCAATCGGTCCATTCGTTGTTGAGATATACATGTAGCTTTGAAGTTTCGGTGGCCGGATTTTCCCATGGCCGGCTTTACCCCATAGTACCCCATATACATACTTTCATAAGAATGAGGATAAAATGCGCACATATGAACGTACCTCCGCTTCCAAGGATTGGCCAAACGCCTCCAGCATGTTCATCATTTCCGAGCTGGTCTCGAAATCGTTGAAGTGATTATTGACCCAAAGGAGAACCAAGCGCGCCACCTTCAACAACGCATACACATGCAAAACTACTACACGTAATCCACAAAATTCTATCTTCTGAAGCAAAACTACTACACGTAATCCACAATATTCTATCTTCTAAAGTGTACCCTTCTACCATCAAAACCGCGGGACCGTAGTTTACCCCTAATAAGCCAAGAAGGTCTAATAAAATTCCATTAGGAGTTCACGGATTCCTATGCTTCATCATGTAAAAAAGCGGCAAAATAACATTGGAAGTTCGAGGATAATATTCGCATCTTTCCTTTTCTTTTTTTTCGAATATTATGCTATGCGAATGTTATGCTCGAACTTCCAATGTTATTTTGCCGCTTTTTTACATGATGAAGCATAGGAATCCGTGAACTCCTAATGGAATTGTATTAGACCTTCTTGGCTTATTAGCGGTATACTACGGTCCCGCGGTTTTGATGGTATCTAATTTGTAGATGATACTGTAGAGTACCTTGTCCCTGAGTTGTGGTTCGTGGAACCATGCATGAGTTTCTGGAATAGGTGATGGGGTCGGGAATGAAGGTGCGATAGCTGAGGAGGAGATCTTCCACACAGTTCGGTACCAATCCGGACGTCTCCGTCTGGTCGCCCACCAGCTGATTCAGCAGCGTCTCCGGCTTCGCCTTCAGAATCACGTACGCTTCCTGGTTGTCGATCAGTCTGTAGATACACTCAACCGTGCGACTGCACGTACGTAGGTACATATATACATACTGTATGTACTGCGTGCGGCTATGCGCACTGTATGAGAACACAGGCACCAAGAATGTATCGAATGGCGCTACAAAGACTGACTTATTGGTGACTGACACTAGTGCGCTACACACGTGGCTGAGTAAATAGGTGAATTCACGGTAAGTTTGAACTCGGTTTGAGCATTCTCACTTGCTCCCACACGCGAAATTTTCCACGTGTTCACACGTGCTGAGTTTAAACTCCCGGTGAATTCACCGCTTCCGCTATCTGATCACATACTTAGGGAATTCCCGGAGTTTCTCGCTACGTGTGCGGCGCACTACTGACAAAGACCGACCTCATCACCGTATTCAAAAAGTTCAGCACTGGTTCCAGGAACACAACTCAGGACAAGGTACTCAACAGTATCATCTACACGGACAAACCATCAAAACCGCGGGACCGTAGTATACCGCTAATAAGCCAAGAAGGTCTAATAAAATTCCATTAGTAGTTCACGGATTCCTATGCTTCATCATGTAAAAAAGCGGCAAAATAACATTGGAAGTTCAGCATAACATTCGCATAGCATAATATTCGAAAAAAGAAAAGGAAAGATGCGAATGTTATGCTCGAACTTCCAATGTTATTTTGCCGCTTTTTTACATGATGAAGCATAGGAATCCGTGAACTCCTAACGGAATTTTATTAGACCTTCTTGGCTTATTAGCGGTAAACTACGGTCCCGCGGTTTTGATGGTAGAAGGGTACACTTAAGAAGATAAATATTGTGGATTACGTGTAGTAGTTTTGCTTCAGAAGATAGAATTTTGTGGATTACGTGTAGTAGTTTTGCATGTGTTGTATGCGTTGTTGAAGGTAGCGCGCTTGGTTCTCCTTTGGGTCAATAATCACTTCAACGATTTCGAGACCAGCTCGGAAATGATGAACATGCTGGAGGCGTTTGGCCAATCCTTGGAAGCGGAGGTACGTTCATATGTGCGCATTTTATCCTCATTCTTATGAAAGTATGTATATGGGGTACTATGGGGTAAGCCGGCCATGGGAAAATCCGGCCACCGAAACTTCAAGGCTACATGTATATCTCAACAACGAATGGACCGATTGAGACAAATGAACTATTTCCTTCATCATTTGCAGAAACAGCAAGTGGAGTGTAAGTGGCCGCGTTTACCCCATCACCCTGTCATGTATGTACGTACGTACAGTACGTATATGATGCGTTTCGTCTGTGTTGTAGAACAAGACCAATCACCAGATGCTGCTCAACATTGCGTGCAGTGTGAAGTCGCGCAGTCGCACTATCACCTACGCGCGGTCCAACAAGGAGGAGATTCTCTACTTCTCCATACTGGGCGGCTCGCAAATATCCGCCGGCATTTTCATTTCGACAGTGGCGGCGAATTCGAAAGCGGAAAAGGCCGGACTAAAAGGGGAGACGAGGTACAGTAGTGAGTATGTATGTACAGTACAATTATGGTGTAGGACGAAGGGGTAAAGCCGGCTGGATTTATCGGTGCGGTAAGCCCGGCCACCACTTAGAAAGCGGCCTGCAGTCCTTGGTGGCCGGGTTTACCTCACAGTACCCTTTGTCGTGATGTGTCTAATGGTATTTAGTATTGGTATCTACGATAGAATGGTAGTCTGGTATAAACTTGACAAACGAGCAATTGGAACAAAATTACTGCTCCTTATTTCCCTTTGTGGCGCAACACCACTCTGCGTACGTACCTTCTTTGTTTATTGCTCTATTGCAGATGTTAGAAGTGAACGGCGTCAACTTTCAACAGTGCACGCACAGCAAGGCGTTGGAAGTGTTGCGGGGGGCCACCCACCTCTCAATCACCGTCAAGTCCAACCTACTCGGCTTCAAAGAGATGCTTGCCAACATGGAGAAGGCGGAGAAGCACAATTCCGACTCTTTGGGTCGCAAAAGCGGCGCAGGGATGGGCAGAAAGGTGATTGCACACGTGCTTATCGGATATATTGGTTGACTGTTTTTTTTGCTATTCACGAGTTGCGCTAAGCACTAGTACCAGGGTTGCGAGGTGATCCCTCTGATATACGGTGACTTTCAGTGCAAGATTTGATCGGCGTCGGCATCGCGGTCGACGTCATTTATTCTCCTCTTATCTTTTTCTTCTCGGCTGCCTAAACGACGTCGACCGCGACGCCGACGCCGATCAAAAGTTGCATTGAAAGTCACGGTTAATCAGAGGGGTCAGCTCGCGACCCAGTACTAGCGCTTAATGCAACTCGTGAATACGTCCAGCAACTAAAAGGCACGGTTACCACACATCCTTCAATACATACATAAACATGCATACTTTGCCTTCAAATATTGATTGGTTTGATTGAAGAGCATAACTCAGCCAACCCTGCAACAGGATGAGGTGGATGGGCCGTATAATCATCACCATCATCCGAACAATGCCTTGTACAGTCCCCAACATCAGCGGCAGATGTTGAAGGCGGCCTTTCATCGCTCCACCAGCAATTCGGGCGTGTTGGAGCACCCGAGGATGGGCCTGGTGTCTGCGCAGCAGGGCAGTCCGTCTAGTCCGTTTTCGACAGCCAGCAGCAAGTCGACGAAGTTGGGAAAACTGATTCAGAGGCTGCGATACGGCGCGTAAGTTTGTGTCTTGTGTTGTGGTGATGAGGGTACCGTGGGGAAACCTGGCCATGGAAAAACCGACCACTCAAGTTTCAGGCTGCATACCTCAGCAACCAATGGCCCGGTTGAGACTAAATTGTAACATCAATCGATGCCTTGAACGCTCCTCTTTCGAATGAGCTATTTGGTTCATCACTTGCTGAAACAGCAAGTTCGAGGAATCGATTGATGTATATTTATTTGTCTCGATCGGTCCATTGGTTGCTGAGATGTACAGCCCTGAAACTTTAGGTGGTCGTATTTTCCCCTAACCGGGTTTGCCCCATAGTACCTTCCATTACTAGTAGTACTGCACGTTTCTCGAATTGATTCCTTATCGCTTCTGCCTTCAGCTCCGCAAATCTGATGCTGAGCGAATGCGACGAGATGCCGGAGGTGTGTCTGGATCCGGACCCTGCGAAGGGCGTGCGGCTGAAGGGCGTCCAGGGCTGAACAGTCGCTCCAATCCCGACATCAGTCGACACGGCGTGCAGCTGCACGGCACCCGGCGGAGTCGGCCAGTACTACAGGCGAGAGCGCACGGAGCAGCGTCCCGAACACGTACTCAGGATTTATAGGAGCGATAGTCGTCCAAGTATCTGACGGTGTACAAGGTAAGTGGAGGGGAGTAGATGTATTACGTAGGTATTTGTGTACTTTAGGTAGGTACAGGTACTGTAGATAAGGATGAAGAGAAAATTTAAATGGTTAACCCCCTTCGTTGCCTCAGGCGTCGCCTCTCCATAACCACCCGGCAAACCCCGTCCGTAGACGGAGTGGAAAAACAAACCCCGTCGACTGACGGGGTTTGCCCCGTGATGACGGGGTTTGCCAGGTGGTTACGGACAGGCGGACGCCTGGGATTACGAAGGGGGTTAACGGCTGGTTATCAAGCGAATGATAGGAGAGGAAGACAAAAATTGGGGGAGATCAACGCCTTTGTCTTTTTATGTAAATTTGCATACGTGTGAGACTACCTACGTATGTTTCGCACCGTTTAACACGTCCCTAGTACAACCGTACGCAGGTACACACCGCTGTGAACGCGTAAGTATGATGTTTCACTTTTGTTGTATCTTTTGCAGGAGACGCCGGCTTGCGGCGTGGTGCAGTTGGCGCTGCAGGAGTTCGGGATGGCCGAATCTCGGTCAGCAGCGAATGGCTGCTGCGAGGGACGGTGACGCCCGAGGGCATCATTAAGAGTCGCTGTCTGCCGGACAATCTGCAAAATCTCGCGGAGCGCATCTCCCTTAACTCCCGATACTACCTCCAGCATCGTGGGAAAACGGACGCGCTGCTGCCGGACGACCTGGCGCCGGAGGTGTTAAAGGAGGCGACGGTCAGCTGCACCAGCTGCAGGCGAACATTCTGGCGGCTCAGTTAACCCTGCAGGATTTCGCGGTGTCGCCAGCGTGGAATCCACGGAATACGTGGACAATCTCTTCGAAAGAACCGAGGAATCCGCGTACGGATGGCCGAAATTGACGGAGTTCGAAACGCTGACGGTTAAGGAGACGGCGTGGGTGCCGTCGGAAGTGTGTGGGAGCGGAATCTCTTGCGAAGGGTTAAGCTGTTGAAGAAGTTTATCACGCTGGCGCGTCACTGCCGAGACTTCAGAAACTTTAACAGCATGTTCTCCATCCTGTCGGGCTTGGATCAGACGCGTGGCGAGGCTAAGGCACACCTGGGATCGCATGCCGACCAAATACATGAAGATGCTGGAGGTGAGGAAGAATAAGAACGTCCTATGCCTGTTGGTGTGAGATAGGATTCTTAGTAGTGACAGAAATAGATAAGTGCCATATATTTTGGCCGTAGGGCTGTGAAAAAGTATACTGGAGTTTCTCGTGAGCAGGCAATTGATAGCGGCAATACAGTACGAACAGGCATGTAAATAGTAAAATCGGATTGTTTAGGTATAATGTATGCACCCAACTCCACCGCACGGCATATTGGAGTACTAACTTCGGGTACGAAAAAAGCCGGGCAAGACATGTCCTTTGCGAACAATACATTAAAAATACATACTGTTCATGGTAAAAGTGATGTAAATGGGTAGACCAGAATACATACTGTTTGTACATACCTTACCAATACAACGTGAATAGCGAAGTACGTATGGGTTGGGTGTGTGGTAGACATGTGACATTGATTTTGCTTGCAGGAGTGGCGCTTGCGGGCGCAATTTCTCCAAGTATCGTCAGCATTGACGGGGTGGAGGCGGGTGGTGCGTGGCTGGGTGTCAAGAAAGATCTCACCTTTATTCACGACGGAACCGAGCTGGCGAGACGGAATGGTAACTTTGAGAAACTGCGCATGATCGCCAAGGAAGTGCGGGCGCTCGGAAACTCTCCTCCTGCTCCTTATGTAAGTGGCGGCTGTTATGTAGGTTGCGGCGGTTGTTGTCTGGCTGTCTTTTTGCGTCTCTTCTCGTTTTTTTCGCGGGCGGCGGGCTCGCTCCCCCCTTGGTAGGGCCTATTTGGCGAGACCGGGACGAGATTGAAATAGTGCTTTTAACATTTTATGCATTTCCGCTGAGATTTACTCCTTATAAAAAATCCCCTCGGGGCGATTTTAGCCATTTTTTTTAAATAAGTCGACCTTTTGGTCCGCTGCTCTTGTCAGTTTTTTGTAATATCACTAAGATTTTATTTTATTATTCTGGCCCGGCTGGCTCTGGTCTCGCTGTTCTGGTCTGGACCTTTTTTTTTTTTTGTTTGCCTCTCTTACTGGGCCTCTCCACCCTACTGGCGGTTTTACCCGCGTTCCATTGCGCGCAGCATGCCTGGCTGTGGTCAACCTTTCTTGTCTTGACCGCATTTTCCCCCGACTACCCTTCGACTAGTGGTACCAGTTTCTTGCTTTCTGTTGCAGGAGTTGACGAGCATGTTCGAGCACGAGGGTGGGGGCAAAGTGAACGACGCTCTGCTGTACATGAACTCCTTTCCGGCTGGCCCAGAGGGGAGTATGGTAGCGACAATGAAGAAACAGCCGCATCAACAGAAGCAAGCTATGTCCAGGAAAAAGCTTTACGAACAGGTGAGGAGAAAAGAAAGTACGCTGCTTTAGTCTGGCCAGAGAGAGTTGACTATGGGACTGAAGTCGTACACTGCGTAGTTTGCTTGTACTTCTGCTAAATAGGAGTACACGAAGCACAGACAAAAATTCGCAATTGTGAATCTAATTTACGCAATACGACTTGAGTTCCATAACCAACTCTGGTGGCCAGACTATAGAGAGTCGTGAATACGCTCAGTGATCAATCTACAGACGTAAGCTCTACGGACTGTGTGGGGGGGTGGGCTCTGCGATCTGCGGTGGGAGGAGGAGTGGCGGACCCCTCTGGGGGGGCGGCCTCGAAGAGCTGGCGGGGGAAGGCGACCCTCCCCCTCGCCTAGAACTCCAGAGATGAACCTGGAGGTCAACGGCGGTTAACCCCAGGCGCTGAGGGCATAGAGGGGAGGGGCCCGAGGGGGGTTTCCGGGGGCGGGGGGGTTAAGAAGAAAAAAGAATCGGAGAAGAGAAGGAAAGAGAGATAAGCCAAAGGAAAGGGAAGAAAGATTAGATAAAAAAGAGGAATAGTTATAAATATAATAGAGAGAAGGTGGGCCACTCTTATTACTTATCATCCCACACCCACACCCACATAACCCTACCCACCCCCCTCCCCCCCCCTTCTAAATCTATAAACAACCCATCAAATACCCACACACCCCCCCACCAATTCCACACTACTTCTTCCCAAAGGGGGAGAGGTCACAAACCTACACAAACTAAGAAAAAATAAAATAATCTTATTATATAATATATATCTATTATAATATGAATTTTCTTACTATTAGAATAAATTTAATATCCTATAAGAGTCTTCTACTTTTCCTACATATTTTTTTATCTTCACTATCTCCCCTGGCAGAAAAGAAGCTCCCCCCTCAAATCTACTCCTCAAAGAAAGAAGAAACTGCTATCAAAAAAAAAAAAGAAAGAAGATTGGAATAAAAGAAACATTAGAGAAACTGATTTTGAAAAAAAACGAGAGAGACTTAGAATTTTTTCCGAGACGAGATAGAAACTAGGGAATTTGAAAGACGAATAACTTTAGTATGTTATATTCTTTTTATTTTTTCTGATGTCTTTTCTATTAAAATTTTACTGGAAAAAGGCGAATACTTAGGGCTTCACTTCTATTTTCTAAATTACATGGCTAAAATCGGAGGGGAAATTTTTTCATAAAGGCAGCTAAAATCTCAGCGGAAATGCATGAAAATTGCTTGTAAAAGCACGATTTCAATCTAGTCTGGTCTCGCCTAAAAAGGCCCTAAAAGTTGCAAGACCGAGACCGAGAATTGGAAATCTAAAGTCGAGACCGAGACCGAGATCGCCAAAAATGACCGAGTTTCCGAGAGAGACAGAGCTCGGCCATTTAGTCTACCCACGCTACCCTACATAACAGCCGCCACTTACATAAGGAGCAGAGGAGAGTTTGCGAGCGCCCGCACTTCCTTGGCGATCATGGAGTTTCTCGAAGTTGACCATGCGTCTGCAGCTGGGTTTCCGTCGTGAATAAAGGTGAGATCTTTCTTGATCACCGGCAGCCACGGACCACGGCGGACACTCCGACACCGCCGTAAATGCTACGAACTTGGAGAAATGCGGGACGGGTCGCGCAAGGCGCGCAGTTCCTGCAAGCAAAATCAATGTCATGCATGTCTACGTCACACACCACATACCCCTATAATACGTACTTCGCGTATTCACGTTGTGTTGGTAAGGTATGTACAAACAGTATGTATTCTGGTCTGACCCATTGTACATCCTTTTACCATGAAAGTATGTATTTTTAATGTATTGTTCGCAAAGGACATGTCTTGCTCCGGCTTTTTTCGTACCCGAAGTTAGTACTAAATATGCCGTGAAACATTATCCTCACGAGTTTACTAACCCTTTCGTACTGTATTCTTCAGGCTCACGTCACTTTTTCAGAGTCCTACGGCCAAAATATGTAGTTATCTATTTCTGTCACTACCAAGAATCCGTATCTCACAACCAAGCACGCATAGGAACGTGTCTTATTCTTCCTCACCTCCAGCATTTATTATTTGGTGTGCCCGGTGTGCCTTAGCCTGCACGGCGTGCTGGTCCAAGCCCGACAGGATGGAGAACATGCTGTTAAAGTTTCTGAAGTCTGGAGTACGCGCGCGTGATAAACTTCTTCAACAGCTTAACCCTTCGCAAGAGATTCCGCTCCCGACACACTTCCGACGGCACCCACGCCGTCTCCTTAACCGTCAGCGTTTCGAACTCCGTCAATTTCGGCCATCCGTAGGGATCCTCGGTTCTTGAAGAGATCACGTATCCGTGGTTCCACGCTGGCGAACAGGCGAAATCCTAGGGTACGAGCAGAATGTGGCTATAGTGGACCGTCGCCTCCTTTAACACCTCGGCGCAGGTCTCCGGCAGCAGGGCGTCGTTCCCACGATGCTTGAGGTAGTATCGGGAGTAAGGGAGATGCGCTCCGCGAGATTTTGCAGATTGTCCGGCAGACAGCGACTCTTAATGATGCCCTCGGGCGTCACCGTCACCTGGACAGCAGCCATTCGCTGCTCACCGAGGATTCGGCTCGAACTCCTGCAGCGCCAACTGTACCACGCCGAAGCCGGCGTCTCCTGCAAAAGATACAACAAAAGTGAAACATCATGCTTACGCGTTCACGGCGGTGTGTACCTGCGTACGGTTGTACTAGGAACGTGCTAAACGGTGCGAAACATACGTAGGTAGTCTCACACGTATGCAAATTTACATAAAAAGACAAAGGCGTTGATCTCCCCAATTTTTGTCTTCCTCTCCTATATTCGCTTGATAACCAGCGCGTTAATCGATCAGGCGTCCGCCTGTCCGTAGCCACCTGGCAACCCCGTCCATAGACGGGGCAAACCCCGTCAGTAGACGGGGTTTGTTTTTCCACTCCGTCTACGGACGGGGTTTGCCGGGTGGTTTGGAGAGGCGGACGCCTGAGCGGGGGGTTAACCATTTAAATTTTCTCTTCATCCTTATCTACAGTACCTGTACCTACCTAAAGTACACAAATACCTACGTAATACATACTACTCCCCTCCACTTACCTTGTACACGTCAGATACTGGACGACTGATCGCTCCTATAGATCCTGAGTACGTGTTCGGGGACGCTGCGCGCGTGCGCTCTCGCCTGGTAGTACTGGCCGACTCCGCCGGGGATGCCGTGCAGCTGCACGCCGTGTCGACTGATGTCGGGATTGGAGCGACTGGGCTTCAGACCCTGGACCCCTTCAGTCGCACGCCCTTCGCAGGGTCCGGATCCAGACACACCTCCGGCATCTCGTCGCATTCGCTCAGCATCAGATTTGCGGAGCTGAAGGCAGAAGCGACAAGGAATCGATTCGAGAAACGTGCAGTACTACTAGTAATGGAAGGTACTCTATGGGGCAAACCCGGTTAGGGGAAAATACGACACCTAAAGTTTAGGGCTGCATATTTCAGCAACCAATGGACCGATCGAGAAAATATTACATCAATCGTTCCTCGAACTTGCTGTTTCAGCAAGTGATGAACTAAATAGCTCATTCGAAAGAGGAGCGTTCAAGGCATCGATTGACGTTACATTAGTCTCAACCGGGCCATTGGTTGCTGAGATATGCAGCCTAAACTTGAGGTGATTTCCATGGCAGGTTTACCCCACCGTACCCTACATCACACACAACACAAGACACAAACTTACGCGCCGTATCGAGCCTCTGAATCAGTTTTCCAACTTTGTCGACTTGCTGCTGGGGTCGAAACGGACTAGAGGTGTGCTGCGCAGACACGGCCCATCCTCGGGGCTCCAAAGCCCGAATTGCTCGTGGAGCGATGAAAGGCGCCTTAACATCTGCCGCTGATGTTGGGGACTGTACAGGCATCGTTCGGATGATGGTGATGATTATACGGTCACATCTTGTTGCAAGGTTGGCTGAGTATGCTCTTCAATCAAACCAATCTTTTGAAGGCAAAGTATGCATGTTTATGTATGTATTCTTGAAGGATGCGTGGTAACCTGCCTTTTAGTTGCTGGGCGTATTCACGAGTGCGTTAAGCGCTAGTACTGGGTCTGAGGTGACCCCTCTGAATTACCTTGACTTTCAGTGAACTTTTTGGTCGGCGTCGGCGGCGCGGTTACGTCGTTAGGAGCGAGAAGAAAAAGAAAGGGAGATAAACGACGTCGACGAATGGACGCGATCAAATGTTGCTCTGAAAGTACGAAAGAGGGATCACCTCGCAACCCTGGTACTAGTGCTTAGTGCAACTCGTGAACAGCAAAAAACGGTAACCAATATACCCGATAAGACGTGTGAATCACCTTCTGCCCATCCCTGCGCAACTTTTGCGACCCAAAGAGTCGGAATTGTGCTTTCCGCCTTCTCCATGGGCAAGCATCCTTTGAAGCCGAGTAAGTTGGACTTGACGGTGATTGAGAGGTGGGTGGCGCCTGAACACTTCAACGCCTTGCGTTGTTGAAAGTTGGGTTCTTCTAACATCTGCAATAGAGAATAAACAAAGAAGGTACGTACGAGAGTGGTGTGCGCCAAGGGAAATAAGGAGTCGGTAATTTTGTTCCATAATTGCTCGTTTGTCAAGTTTATACCAGACTACCATTCTATCGTACATACATTGATACCAATACTAAATACCATTAGACACATCACGACAAAGGGTACTGTGAGGTAAACCCGGCCACCACGTACTGCAGGCCGCTTTCTAAGTGGTGGCCGGGCTTACCGCACCGATAAATCCAGCCGGCTTTACCCCTTCGTCCTACACCATAATTGTACTGTACATACATACTCACTACTGTACCTCGTCGCCCCTTTTGAGTCCGGCCTTTTCCGCTTTCGAATTCGCCTCCACTTTCGAAATGAAAATGCCGGCGGATATTTGCGAGCCGCCCAGTATGGAGAAGTAGAGAATCTCCTCCTTGTTCGACCGCGCGTACGTGATAGTGCGACTGCGCGACTTCACACTGCACGCAATGTTGAGCAGCATCTGGTGATTGGTCTTGTTCTACAACACAGACGAAACGCATCATATACGTACTGTACGTACGTACATACATGACAGGGTAATCGGGGTAAACGCGGCCACCTACACTCCCTTCACTTGCTGTTTCTGCAAATGATGAAGGAAATAGTTCATTTGTCTCAATCGGTCCATTCGTTGTTGAGATATACATGCAGCCTTGAAGTTTCGGTGGCCGGATTTTCCCATGGCCGGGTTTACCCCATAGTACCCCATATACATACTTTCATAAGAATGAGGATAAAATGCGCACATATGAACGTACCTCCGCTTCCAACGATTGGCCAAACGCCTCCAGCATGTTCATCATTTCCGAGCTGGTCTCGAAATCGTTGAAGTGATTATTGACCCAAAGAAGAACCAAGCGCGCCACCTTCAACAACGCATACACATGCAAAACTACTACACGTAATCCACAAAATTCTATCTTCTGAAGCAAAACTACTACACGTAATCCACAATATTCTATCTTCTAAAGTGTACCTTCTACCATCAAACCGCGGGACCGTAGTTTACCCCTAATAAGCCAAGAAGGTCTAATAAAATTCCATTAGGAGTTCACGGATTTCTATGCTTCATCATGTAAAAAAGCGCAAAATAACATTGGAAGTTCGAGCATAACATTCGCATCTTTCCTTTTCTTTTTTTCGAATATTATGCTATGCGAATGTTATGCTCGAACTTCCAATGTTATTTTGCCGCTTTTTTACATGATGAAGCATAGGAATCCGTGAACTACTAATGGAATTTTATTAGACCTTCTTGGCTTATTAGCGGTATACTACGGTCCCGCGGTTTTGATGGTATCTAATTTGTAGATGATACTGTAGAGTACCTTGTCCCTGAGTTGTGGTTCCTGGAACCAGTGCATGAGTTTCTGGAATACGGTGATGGGGTCGGGAATGAAGGTGCGATAGGTGAGGAGGAGATCTTCCACAAAGTACGGGTCCACGCCGGACGTCTCCGTCTGCTCGCCCACCAGCTGATTCAGCAGCGTCTCCGGCTTCGCCTTCAGAATCACGTACGCTTCCTGGTTGTCGATCAGTCTGCAATACACTCAACCGTGCACTCGCTACGTACGTACGTACATACATACATACTGTATGTACTGCGTGCGGCTATGCGCACTGTATGAGAACACAGGCACCAAGAATGTCATCGAATGGCGCTACAAAGACTGACTTATTGGTGACTGACACTAGTGCGCTACACACGTGGCTGAGTAAACTCACGGTGAATTCACGGTAAGTTTGAACTCGGTTTGAGCATTCTCACTTGCTCCCACACGCGAAATTTTTCCACGTGTTCACACGTGCTGAGTTTCAAACTCCCGGTGAATTCACCGCTTCCCTATGCTTCATCCACATACTTACGGGGAATTCCCCGGGAGTTTTCTCGCTACGTGTGCGGCGCACTACTGACAAAGACCGACCTCATCATTACACATCAAGAATACATAAGACATTTCCATAAAGCCAGTATTGCTTCTATCGCAATTTCTGTAAATGCATTCTTGGTAACTCGCATTCTCGTGTGCCACTCACTCACCTTCTTTCCGTCTCGCTGACGGCCTCTTCATTTACTCACCAAGAATACATAAGACATTTCCATAAAGCCTAGGTATATGCACTCTTGCTAACTCGCATTCTCGCGGGACACACTCACCTTCTTTCCGTCTCGCTGACGATCTCTCCGGCGGCGTTCACCTGCTTCTGCACGTTATCCGAGACCCTGGCGATGATCCCCACGTAGTCCTCCTGGGTCACCAGGACGAACTGGCAGTCGTCCACCGTGGTGCGCATCTGGCCGCGGTTGTACTGCGAGCCGGGCGTCGGCTCCACGCCGAACGAATCGCCCAAGTGGTACTCGATCACCGCGCCGTCCGGTCGCGTCACCTCCACCTCCCCGTTCACGATTACGCACCTGTAACATACAGTATAAAGGGACAGATTGCAACTTCGGAGCCGTCGGAGCGGGTGGCGCAGTTGGTAGAGCGACGAAATTGGGCGGGTTCGAATAAAGGGAAAGATTGCAACTTTGGAGCCGTCGGAGCGCGTGGCGCAGTTGGTAGAGCGACGAAATTGGCGGAAGGAAGGAGGGTCCAGCCGGGTTCGAATAAAGGGATAGATAACTTTGGAACCGTCGGAGCGGGTGGCGCAGCTGGTAGAGCGAGGAAAATCCAGCCGGGTTCGATTCTTCGCTATGGGTACAGGTGTACGTACGGAGTACGCAGAGCAGTAGGTACTCGCTACTTGTACAATTACTGTACCGTACGTTCGCAGGAGATATTTTCACTGGCTGCGCAATAAAAACTAACTAGCCAGTCGAGCTCAAAATTGTGAGAATAAACATGTTACGGCACGATTGCTGACAAACTGCCAGTCTACAACCTTCCATTTTACTCACAATTGTACCTCACAGCGTGAGCTGTCTGCCCCCCACCTAGCCAGCACCAAAACCTTCCACTTATTTGTCACGGCCGTTTTCTTACCTTCTCAAACCCGCAAAAACTCCTTCTACAGAATCTAGCAATTTTTCATCTCTTTGAGGTAGGGTAGCAGGGGACAATTCCGACCTGCCTGCCTACCTATTCAAATACGGTTCTCAAAAATCGAGTCCCTATATCAGTGGCTCTACAAGAATCCGGCTCTTTCTATTTTTATTTCCTCCTTTCTACACCTCATTCATCCATTTATACTTTACCGTTAGAATTGCCCCAAGCTACCCTACCGCCAACCCGATCCCTCTTCTCCCCCATTTTCTCCCTCACCATGAATCCAACTGTTCCCCGTCGTGCATGACGACGCTGCCGGCTTTTTCCACCACAGCAAAGACCATTTTCCAGCACAGCTCCCGCTTGACGCTCATCGGGAGGTCGGCGAAGGCCGGCATGTGCTGCATGAAGTCGAGCAGGACCAGCAGATCGTCCTCCGTTCGCTCCTCCGGATCCTTCTCCAGACACTCGCGCACCGTGTCCCGCAGTTCCGTGAAGGACTCGCCGCTCGGACAGGATTCGTCGTCCTCCTCCTCCAGATCCGAGTCCACGCTCGCCGCTTCCGCATTATTAACGCCTGAATTACGTACACCAATCAAAAGGGGAAATTGTGTGACTGAGGCCATCCGGGTGTGTGGTTGAATGGTTAGGGCGCTCGCCTGGAACGCGAGAGGTCCACGGTTCGAGTCCCTGCCTGGCACATCTGGCAAATTTTCCTTCTCGATTATACAGCGAGATTTGAATTGGCTCACGAGTTGCAAACACGTACGCCACACACGTGGCGAGTAACCTCCGGGGAACTCCCCGTCAGTAAGTGATGAAGCATAGGGAGGCCGGTGAGTTCACCGGGAGTTTGAAACTCACCACGTCTTATGGCAGCGGTAGGTAGAAATATAGTGCCCACAGCCAGGTACTTATGCATGTATGCACGCAACAAGAAACTACGTACGTACGTACGTATATGTACGTAAATTGTAACACGTAGTCCAGATATACCTACTTCGTAGTGCAGTAGAACACAGTGTAGTTACCTAAGCTTTTCTCTCCTCTCCTTACCAGCAATCTCCTCATCCGCCACCGAATGTGAGGGTGTCATGTGATCAGTGCTGCCCGAATAGGCGCTACTCGTGGAGCTTCTAGTCGATCCCTGCTCCACTCCCCTCCTCTGCAACCTCTCTCCTCCATTCACCAGACTTCCTTGCTGCTGCTGTCCATGCAAATAGGAGCCGGCGGGTCGACTCGTCGGGTACTGTTGCGCCTCCCTTCTGTCAGCAGAAGGATATAGCACAGTCTCAGTTCTGTGAGTCAGCGTTTCCACTTCTCTTAACGGTTCAGAATTTCCGGCAGCCCCGAACCTGGATCCGGCAGGTTTTTGCAGCTCTTGAGCAGTGCGCTGACTGTTGAGGAAACTAGCGCTGTTACTACTGTAGTCCCGGCGGAAGCTGCTACTATTTCCTGCCCCTTTCTCTCCCCCTTCTGTAAAGCGACGTTGCAAGGAAGACGTCGGAGTCACACCCGACGAGGACACAGTACTCGAAGAGCTGGAGCTCGCACCGTCTTTAAGGAGCAGCGCAGAGGCCTGCTGCGAATGTAGGTGAGAAGAGTGATGGTGATAGGCCTTGTGATTTATCCCATTAGTCAAGCCTTGATGGTGGTGGGCGGACGAAGAAGCAGAGGGTTCGAGGTTCATCGAATGAAGGCAGCCTCCCTTTCTTGGGATCCCCGCCTGTTGCTGGCTTGGAGGCGGACCGTTTGCTGCTGCAGCAGAGATATCCGGGTAATCAATCTGCAAGAGATAAGCAGTGATTCAGCAAAGAATAACAGCACGGTGGTGATAAAAGAAAGACTATTTCACTGACAGACAGAACGAATGTAATGTGCACTGAGCGGGGAATTTATGCCTTGAAAAGTTTTTAAAACTAAGTTCACACGCCAAGCGAACGTCACATTTGTCTTCGTCAAAAAGGTCAGAATCGGCGGATGGAGACGTTTCCCAAATTTCGCTCGGTTTTTTTGCGTCGCTTCAAAAATTTTACTCAACATTACAAACACGACGTACATACCATGTGTATCTGCATGGTGTAAAATGCGTATGTATACAGTACTTGGCCACACCTTGCCATGTGCCAGAGATTTAAAACGGACAAACACGAGTTGGCGGCAAGTGCTCAAACTACGATTGCCAGCCGTTTTCAATCGTTGTTTTCCCTCCAGTGACTCAGTACGTGTTGTGTACATTGTCCACACATCCATATTCCACACTTTACTCACACAGTCACCTGCATAGGCTGAAAAAAATTGCGACGCACAAATGTGACGAGTATATTCTCCCTTTCTCTGCACATCTCTCCCCATTCTCGAGGTCACCTTTCACTCCAAATGCGTGTACATACATACTACATACCCGCATTCAGGTACCCCCGATACGTCAACATTTTAACCTTCTCCATCCCTCACCATCAATCTACGCATCCCAACAATATGTGTACATAGCCAGTACAACGTACGTACACATTGAATGGACAAAGAGACACAGCGCATCCTCTGGGTTGTCGCCGCCCATAAACAACACAAGCCCTGCAATTGTCACAAATAATAACATACATACAGAAGATGGAACAGAGGCGCGCAGACAAAAACCAACCCCCATTGTCCAACTTGATTATAGCACTTTCATCAAAGGACAGCTCGAGCTCGTTGGTTCGTAAGGAAGAGAAGCAAAGAAAACGCTACACCCCGTACTTCCGGTCTTGACTCCAATCTTTTTTCTTCCTCACATTCTGACGTCATGCGACTTTTACTCACTAATGAGATGAAGCCAGAAAATGGAATACGGCAAAAACGAATCAGGCTGCCCGGCCGAGCTTCTTCCACAAAACCAACAAGCAAGCTACTAGAGAATAGTAGTATATTCTGTCACTTGTGGGGTCCAATTTGACAGCGAGAGCTGAGATGGGAGAGACAGAAACACCAAACAGTACACCACAACGAATTCAGAAAACTGGGTGGTACATTTACATACATACATCTTTGAAAGCGAAAATTGGAAAATGGAAAATTTGGAAAATTTTTGAAAGCGTTCATCTTCTGGAAAGTTTGTACAAACTCCGACCACTCAGAATTACCAGATATGAGAGCGTACAACCTAAAGATCGTTTTGATGTCACTATCACCAACAGTCTTCCTTTCCTACTGGAAATAAGGTTGAGTAACTGCTATTCCAACAGAAAAAAGCTATACTTTGCGGTAAAACTCGAGTCTGATGTCAGCCTAAAGCCCGCCAACATTAGCAAGCAATAGCCTTCGTTCGTGCCAAGATGACAAACGATGCCCTGTGTCGTCGTGCCGGCTGGCTTGAGCTCAGCTTAATGCGCTTCCCAGTTCCAGTCACACAAAAGACAGCACAAAACCCAGCGCCAATGATGTAACAACTAACAATGTATCCGTGCTGCACCTACTACATACGCAAGCACATCGTGTCCCCAGGGATAGAAGACGTCAATTGCTGTGGTGTTTCGACTGACTTGGGTCTGTTATGCATGGACATCGCCAAACGAGCTCCTTTCAATGTGGCAAATGGCATGTCACAAGCCATTTATTGTCCCACTCAAAAGGTGCGTGAGGCGCGATTAGGTATGCATGCAAATACTTACATACCGTATTTACCTATGCATAGCCCCGGCATACTTTTTAGGTCAAAAGCACGTGTTTTAGGGCATAATTGAGGTCAAAAACAGGGTTATTATAGTACAATACACCCCCAAGCACGGCTTACTAGGGGTCGTCTGGGGGTGGGGGGGGGGTGGTGGGGGCTATATTACAACCGTATATAGGGGGGAGGTACTGTACTCTACAGTATATGGGGGGCGGGGGGGGGGGGGGGGGGGGGTGGGGTTATGCATAGGGCATTTTTTATGTTTTGCCAATATGGGGGTATGCATTGGGGGGGGGGGTTATGCATCGGTAAATACGGTACATTTACGTACCCACGCAACAACAATATTATTGCGCATAATTTTTGAGGCTGAGCGAGAGAGAAATAGACGACCGACCCTATTTTCTACTCCCCCTCACATTCCAGCACCGATGGAAATAACATCAGCTAACGACAATCGACAATAACAGAGCGCTCAAAAGCTCAATTCAAGTCGATGTTTAGTTATTCTTTCAACTCACAGGTGCGACTCAAATTTCATCAAAATGGTGCAAGAAACACGTCTTGCTCCAAGGGAAACAAAAGAAGCAACAAAGCCGAATGTATCCACCAGACTCAATGCCAAAGACATCAGGGATACGTATACTATAGATAGTATGTACGTGTACGTAGTATGTACGAGGTTCGGAATATGTAGCGTAGGTACCTACATGTCTGTTGCTTTCGCTTCTGGCAATAATTTCCTTATTTCCAGTAGCCAAGAAAACCAAGTAAGTAGGTCTGTTCTGTTTGTGTCCACGACGAAAGCCCATAAAATCTACCAACATGTCCCATCGGGATATATCTGATGTCTTCTGGAGCACAAAGCATACATAAATGCACCTATGTGCATACAACGTATGTACACATCATCCATGCGATCCATTCATCCAACCCAAACAGAGGCGGGCAAACCAGGGCCAAGCCCACCGTTGCATTTTCGTTGATTGGCAATATTTTCGCCTGATTTCTAGTAAAGATATCCGCGCGTGTGTCGCGAATTTTCCTTTCCTTCATCTCTGCCGCCAACATGGACACCGCACAAGGAGTGGATAACCATCAAAGAATGCAGCACGAACATACAATACCTTCATGAGAAAATATCTGATATGATGTACCTACGTACATACATGGGCAGAAATAAAAACTCTGTCGCCTACTATAGACAAAGAGAAACTCTCTGTTCGAGAGAAACTTCGACAATTTTTCCTCCAGTCTGTGCTACATACAGTAGTAGTACGTCGACATCGTTTCAAGTAAGAAAAATGTTCGAGTACAAAGTTCCTCGAGTCGCACTGGCGACAGGATAAGTTTTCCAAGCGTCGACACCAAAAAAAAACGAAAGGGAAAAAAGCGTCTTCTAATGCGACCGTCGGTAAGTCGCAAAGGAATTTTTTTGAGGGCCGAATTCCAACCAACCAAGAAACACGCGCACACAAAGACAACCCACATTATTTTGCGCGCGTGCCCCGAGGCGGGAATAAGTTTGCTACTTTACCACGAGTATTACTGCCACAGCAGTTTTGGCATGTTCGCACATGATGTAGCCCTGTACATACACATACCAACCAACCTGGTGCTATTGCATGAAAGTTGTGTGTACCTTTACGTACGTACCACTTCATACGTGAGGAAATAAACCGGCGGTGTCTGACAACGGAGACGTGTGTATCTCTGTGGGTACATACATAGCGTACAGTGTTGCAGAACAAACGTGTCGTGTCGCGTTATCTCATCCATCACACCGAACCGACCAATTCGGTCAACCGATTTGTCAGGGATGAAAAGAGACGAGTACATACGTACCTACAGTACACACCCACACTAGTATTTTAGGCGCCCCGTCGAACACTGGCCACTGTTCGTTCCAGCCGACCTCACCCGCTCAGCGCACAAAAACATACCGTACGGTGCATGCACAACAAATAAACTAATACACCTGTCTGCCGTTAGGATTGTAACGTCCGGTGTATAACCACGAGCATGTGCAACAATTAGTATGGCCTGTGGCGCCTGTCCTTCTGTCCAGAAAAGCATAGTCTCGCGTATTTAGGTATAGCCCTCCATTAGGACAGATACAAAGAACTTTTTTTTGAAATGGACCTACCTGACGAGCTGTTGGGTTATACATCAGATGTTACAGTACGGTGGCCGTTTGTAACATGCGTGAGTAGGCATCTTACCACAATCATTTCCGACGGTTCCAGAACAAGACAGTCGTTGTGTCGGCGATTGCTGTTGCCACTCCTTTTACCGAAACTAAAACAGAGAAAAAAGACAGTCGCTTACTTTACCACACTTCTGAACAAGTCATTTCATCAAGCTCAACAAAAATGAAGGTGTGTTCTTTCTCTTTCAGAAGAACATACAAGCAACACACAGTTACGTACACATTATGAACTATACAGTACAGTACGTAGAGAAATTTCAGAGGAGGGAGACTACGTGTACTTTTGCTTTGCACCTGTTCCAAAGGCAGTAATTTCAATTTTAGTCACCCACACTGCGCCCCAGGATTACAAAGTAAGAATTGCTGACCTTCTTCGACAAGAAAACAATTAAGAGTTAGGTAGAGCAGTTTCGTTATCAGCAGATAAAGTTCAAAAGTGCACGTCGGCACATGTGGGGGAAGACTGCGATAAAAATCACAAATGATAGTCCAACCAAGCAGACGCTATTTTGATAAGCTCCTGCACTAACCGAAAATAAAATGATGTGGCGCTATTTACCCCTTCCAAATCCAGGAAATAAGAAGCTAATAAAACACCACGGATATGCTCAAGCTACCAAAAAAGCTCAGTCGACCAAAAAATTGAGCTGGAAATATACGGTGCGGAATATGAACACCAAAATCCCGCAAATAATCCGTCAAACGCACAATTCCCCGCCGTCCGTCCAAACAAACAGAAGCCAGGATGAATCTAAAACTGGCCACCTACTGAGCTGAAGGATCCTGAGAAAAGCATCGACTACTCGCCCGGGACAAAAACCACCTCATATCCTACAGCTGCAAAAGCTGGAGGAAGGAAAAGCACATTTCCTTCCGCTCCGCTACTTCGGAAGCAAGATTACGGCCTCCTACCAAGAATAAGCCAAAAGCCAACCAATCAAAACACTCCAAAGGAAAATATGCTTTATACAGATTTTCATTCAACTTTTTCCTTTCGTCCTACCTACACATCGAAATGACGCGAAGAGAATTGTCAAGAGTTTGCGCCTGTTGCAAGAGTCGACTGTCTCCTCTTCGTCTTCCTCATATCCTTCCGACTCCAGTGTTCCAAGTCCGCATCGCACATACGGCAGGAGAAAATGCACCATGCGGTCCGGTGTTGATGGCACAGAAACTACTACACCTTCCCATCACATCGGCATGAGCGCAAAAGAACGGAGGAAAGAATAGAGGAGGTAGTAGGCTGGCACTCAAACACGACCTTCCTCCTACCGCACTTCATCTTCCTTGCACCGCCGCCATTAGTAGGTACTAAGGCTGGGGTAAGCCGGGGTAATTCCGTCCGACCACCGGAATGCTAGAACATAGGACAGCTGGATGGAAAGGATCTGAGTTCTGTTGACAGATAGAACTCAGTTCTGTTAGAACTCAGAAAGAACCTTTCTGTTGATTCGACCACCCTGCTCAGTCGTAGTGGTCAAAATTTCCCCAATCTACCCTACTCCTACATACCGCGATCAGCATCACACAAGTATGTACATATCTAGCGAAACTTTTCGTTTCCTCCGACCAAAAGATGGGTGTGGGCCACCGTCGACAGATTCATGCCCATTAGTTTTAAAATTCTCTCCCGTCTCCTCGTCTCCAAGACAATCCCTGTTTCCGTTCTTCCACTTAGTATCATCTTCCTTCGTCTTTGCCCAGTTTAAGGCTCGTTCCTATCGCGTCGCAACCTCGTACAAAACATCCGGAAGACGACGTCCAACTGTCCACTGTGAACTAACCCTGAATCTTCAGGCATTTGTAACAGATATCTCCTTCTTGCTGGAATCGAATGGCAGAAGCAAAAGCAGCGGGAAACCAGGAAAAGCTTCTGCCCCATCAATCCAAACAGAAAAAAGACCGCGGGCTTCTAGGCTAGGCCTCAGGCCTTGAAAAAGGAAGGCCTAGAAAAGCCTGCGGTAGGTAAGGTACTGTGGGGTAAACCCACAGGATTAGTAGTTCAAGGAATCGATTGGTAGAATACTTGTCTCAATCGGTCTTACTTCTTATGGTTGCTGAGATAGGTAGGTGTCCGGGTTTACCCCGTGTCCAGGTTTATCCCACAGTACCCTAGTTACTTGGTTCAGCTTCAAAACTAAAGCTCACCGCCCACCACAAATATATCAACATGTCATCAAGATTGAGCAGTTTGGTTGGCAGAGCCGCAGCAGTTAGTAAGCTCAGCTCAGCCAAAAGATATGACAGCTGTTTTTGAGCTCTTTATGCTCTGCTAGCTGACCAATTTTCGAGCAGCTATTTACAGCCAAAACATACGGAAGCAGCTGCCTCATTCCGAAACGAAAAAAGCTGTACAGTCGGGCCCCCCCGCTAGGCAGCTTCTGGCAACAGCTCAGACATATGGCGACCACAAACAATTGTACGAGAAGGCAAAAAGAAAATATTTCTTTCCACTGCTGTCAGTAGTCAACCTCAACCCCTCAAAAAACTGCTTCCTTTTCATAAAAATTCGACAAGGGATATCGCATGTCGATGGCAAAAAAGAGAAAACAAGCGTCGTGAGAGAAAAAGACGGCGACTTCCTTCTCAATAAAAAAGAAATTGCTCCTGCCAGAATCACAAATGCCTTTCCAAACAAACACATAAATAAATGAAACTGCTGATAACTTCCATAGGGCATAATTTTGAGCAAACTTGGCCAGAGGAAGCAGAGATATAACCTATATAGTGCGTTCCAAGCACTCCAGATCACACGTTAAAAATATCTGAGGATCTAGGCGACGGAGAGCAAAACGAGCGGTTTTTTTATTGTCAATGCCGCTGAAAATTAGCCATGGCGTTTTTGACCGCTTTGCTTTGCTCTGCGTCGCCTAGATCCCGACAAATATTTACAACGTGTGATCTGGAGTGCTTGGAACGTACTTTAGGTCGTTCCCTCACCTAAAAGCATCCTCCTCGTGGTCTCTTTCAATGGCCGAATCAGAGGAGCCAGCTGAACCGCAAGGAGACGACGCGGATGTCAAAACGGTGGCCGTGGCTTCTTGCGGAATCGTCTCATTTGAACTGGAGCAGTCCTCAATCTGAATGGAAGTTGCGCCGGAGGAAAATGTGCAAATCGAAATGCCCTTCTTCTTCTTCTTCTCCTTGTCGTCTTTTCCATTCTTGCCAACACCAGTTGAAATGAGCACGTTCTTCCTTTCTTCGTCATGCACAAGCTTATCCATGGAAGAAGAAGCCTTCTTGTGCACCACCGTAACTTCAGCACATTCCTCTGCATTTCCTCCATTGCAACTGACTTCCAAAATGACCGGAGCTGCCATTTTCGTATCCATTGCACCGTAGTATGGTTGCACACTTGTCCGTTATAATTTCACAACCGTTGCTGCAGTTCAACAACACAGCCAGCAAAGTTTCTAGAGCGTGCGTAATTTAGCGGCAGAAATTCTTGGCCACCACCCACTGCGCAGGACTACGTACTGTACGTACGTATAGTGCAGACGTTAGCTGAAAATTTTCGCACTTCATCAAAGATCCAGTAGCCAACTGGGTGTGCCAAACCAAACGGCCTTTGTCTGCACAAAAGTCCAGTCGTGCGCAGATTTCAGGCAAAGAACAACGGCTAACAACAAGCCCGCGCTGTTCTCCACATCTATCTTCACCCTTTCTCTTCTGTTTCTGCTCTGCTCTCCCTCAAAAATCGCCACAGCTAGCAAAATGCCGCTACGCTGCTAGCTGGCAGGAAGCTCTAAATCAGCCGAGCAAACCACAAGTCGCTTTCAGTCTTCCTCACTCCCTCGCTTCTCCTCGTTTATTGCTGCTAGAGAAGCGATTTAGGAGCCAGATAGGTAGGTACTTCCCCATCCCACAGCAAGTGCATCATACAAAGGAACATCAGCAGAAAACGTCTCTGCCACCAGCTGACGATGTTGTGGGTACGTACGCCAGTAACAATTGCTGAGAAGAGTTAGCCAGGCAAGCATAAACTTTCTCCAAACAAGAACCGGAGAAAGATGAGAGGAATCCTTGTTGGCGATGCAGGAAGTTCCAAAACCCAGTTCCGGCTCAAAAAACTCTCGTAAATCTGGCGTGTAAATCCCGACAAATTTCAATGGTACACCCTGTAGCCCAAATCTATGGGATGAAGACTGTCGTTTCTGAAGATATACGGGCAGTAATCTAGCAGGCGCCCAAGAAGAGATGACCCAACAGCTTCTGCTGATTTAGAAAGAGTTTCGAATTCAGGCCGACAAAACGATGTGTACTGTATGTACTATTCGGCAGTTTACTTTGCGCTCACGTCACTCGATGAGCACACAAATAACGACGTTAAGAGTAGCCGACGCAGACAGCAGCAAAGAGAGGTCAGTTTTTGCACGTGCACTCTTTTTCCCGCAGAGATATCAGAACAGAAATCCTCGCAATTTGGTCGCAGTCAAAAACAGATTAACCCGCATTCATTCCAGGGTCTCCAATCGCTCAGAAAAAAATTCCATCCGAGTGCACACAACTCGATCGGAAGGATGCGAAGAAGATGGAAAAGAAGAGGCACTCTTCCGCAGAATAAATAAATGATGACAGATATGCAGATTTTCTGATACACACCGCGAAAAACAGTGGTATCGATAGTATCCATCCACTAGCAGCAAATCAAAGGGTGCGGCTTTATGTCTGTCTGGCTCCAGCTAGCCACACAAATTGCCCCGGCGCCACCGCGAGTGACCTAACCATTCATAAATCAGCAAACGGCCATCTCCTCATTCTTTTCCAGTCATGTGGTGGCGGGGTCAACGCACAGCAGCGCAGTTTTATGACTGGTCAGGTTCAGCCAACCCACTTTGGCGGCCAATAAATCGCTGCGAGCCAATCCCAGTTTTTTTGCCGGCCATAAAGCTCGTCCAGAATTAAAAGGAGCGCCAGCTTTTGCAGTCGGTTGGTAAATAAAAATAGGACGCCTTTAGCCGAGATTTCCAAACATTCGCTTGCGCTTATCGCGCAGTGAAATCAAAATGCAATCGTCGAGGGGGCTATTCAGTCGTCAAAATCATAATCTCAGAATCGCGATAAACACAGCAAGTAGAACGACCACGGGAGATTTTAGTCGGCGTACCTACCTACTGGTTCTGTTCTGGCTTTTCACCTTAGCTGCTCCAGCAGCAAAGAGAAAGAGTGTCGAAGCTTCACAAACCACGCACGAGCGCACAAGTAAACATAAACACATACTGTGCAACCTATGCCGCCGACCGATTTTAAACTGGCACAGGTCGACGCCTCTTCAGTAAAATTCCAGCAGTACATACAAGCCCACCGTCCTCTGTTCAGGCCTCGTTCACATTGGCCGCTGAAAGCAGCTTCAAGCACACATGTCAGTGGTCAGCGAAGATCGCAAAGGTTTGCTGTACACCTGCCTTTAGTCCCGAGCTTCTCCAGCAAGCAGAAAGTCGAACGCCCGTTGTGGCAAACTAAGCTGCCTGCCAGCAAAGGTTTAAGGTGGCAGGAAAGAGGCCACTTAGGTCGCCGACGCCAACTTATAGGAGTCAGCGAAAGCCCAAGGATGCTTCAGAGTCTTACAGTTGAAACGCAGCTTCAAGTCAAAGTCAGCAGTCCAGCCTCCAGAATTCAGCTCGCACTATTTACCATATAATACAAATCGCAGCCGTACATACGTACGAACAGTTGTACGTACGTTACGTACATCCAAAAGAAAGAGCCAAAACTGCACTACTGACAGGACAGAAAACGTCGTTTGGAATGAATAGTATCCTCAAGAGGGTCCAGCGATTACTCCGTTTGTATTTCTCGCTCAAAAACCTCCGCCAAACTAGGCAGATCTTGCACCGACAGCTCGTGCATATCCTCCCAATGGAGTCTCTTCCAAAAACGTCACGTACAGTAGTAAATAGTCCAAGCCACTACACATCTTCTGCAGCGAAGTTGGTAATGGAACGCGAGTGTCCAGCGTGGTGACAGTAGCACAAAAGGAGAAAGACGGGTCGAACTCAGGAGGTGGTTATTTTCTTATCGGCAAGAGAGGAACAAACGGCGCACGGAAGAAAATGGAAACGGAACGGCGGTCAGAAGAACAAGAGCCGCGCAAAACTGACGCCGAATTCGAATCACAGAGCGAAAACCACCCAACTAAACCACACACACAAAAGTCCTGCCTTCACTTCACGACTCCTGACAGTCTCTTTGTGAACAATGGTCGGTCGAGAAAGGATAATAATCCCCAAAAGAACGAATGTATCTGTCCATACTCCATACATGAAGATGACGCACTACGTATACGTAGATATACGCCCATTTTGACAATCCAACTGGACCAAGATTGTCTGTCGTCAAGCCAATACGGCAGGTCGGTTGTGGCGGTAGCGGTAGATAGATAGAGCACTCAACCGAAAGTTGAAAGTGGCGACAGACGCCACGAGAGCAAAGGAGAAATATTGTCACATACTCAGGTATGTACCCAAATATGGAAGCCATGTATGCACTAAAAGTCTATTCTTCCTTCGTCTTCTTTATGAGTATCTTCAGGGCGAAACAATCACCCCATCACCAGGCCATACCAAACCACAACAGAAGGTGGAGGCGTACATAATACAAAGAAAGGACGCGACAAACTATTTAGGGGACAAATGAGGCCGAAAGCCTGTTTCAAACCTTGCCGCCATGCGTCGCCACATGTTACCGCAGTGCACGTACATACTGCTGTACGTAGAGGCTTGTCACGTTGCCACCAAAGGGGCAGAAGAATCGGCGAGTTCTTCGGATGAATAATGAGAACAAGCCCGCTGTGCAAGGACTTGCACAACCTTTTGCAGATCATACATCTTCGCACAGATTCGCTACTTTTTCTTCTTCTCCTGCCGTCTTTCGTCGTCGATTTCTGCCGATTTTGGCAGATAAGTATCATTGCTCACCACATTCTAACAGCCAGACCAGACCGCACAAGCAAACTCAAGTACGTAGCACTCCGAAGACGTAACGTACAGTATATGCACGCATGCGCGACGTACAGTCTGCACTGCAGAAAACGTGTACTGTACCGTCAATACGCGCCATCAAAGGCGGAGCAGTCAGCAAGAGAGAGAAAGTGCTGCATTTAGCATGCAGAAAAGGGACAGTATGTCTCGCGCATTATTCATGTACATGTGTATGTATGTACATCCATAAGTACACGCCGCATGCATTATTGTCCTCCTCTGATCCTTTGCAATCCTCAAAAAGTGCGACATCCTTCTTCTACTGTGCAAGAGCGAACACACGGTTGTACCTACAGTATGTACGGCACGGCCAAAAAACAACCAAGCCCGACCTCGGGAATCGGTTGATGTAGTGTACACCCGCCACGATAAACCACGCTTTCTGCCCATGCGCGAGAACCAAAAGGGTAGTTAGAAGGAGGTGGAATATTACAAAGTCCTCGTTAAGAGGACATCGCGGTAGACAAATCGGCGAAGACGGATGGATGACGGTCTCCTCAACAAAATTCGTAGCGCGACAAAAACGCGGAAAAAGGACACGAGGCAGATAAAAGAAGAAAATGAGATTACATTTCACCGAAACGGCCGATTAAAATGGGCAGCGCAGGTACAGTACGTAGCAGGCACAAAATGAGACAGTGCGGTACAGTACAGCAAGGGCGGTGGTGGTCGGTGATAATTTTCGCTTCGCGAGAGCGTGCAGTACCTACCGCGGGCGGTAAGTGTCATTATCCCTCATTTTTCACTTTCGAATTTTCAAAAATTTTCCCCCATTTCCCCGCCTCCTTTCTTATCATCTCTGACGGTTGTTAGAAGACAAAACATTGCAAAGGAATAAGGGATATTTTCACGCAAAATGACAGAAAATCGAAAAAATTGATAGGGTCCCTAGCGGTTTCAATATACATACAGAAGCAGTAGTACAGAAAGACCTCCCTATCCATGCATAATACATGACAAGAATATCTTGCGACCTTGTAGACAGCAATAAAAAGCCCTGTTCTTTGCAGCAAATTACCTGTCGCCTCAAAACAGTAAAAGTTTATTGCGGGGAGGGCCATTAGTGACTGACTGTTGAATACAGTACCCGTTCCTTTCCATCTCGTGCAAGCAAAAGTACACGTCGTGACTCATTTGCAAAACCAAATAGTTCACGTTGCAAACATGTGAATGCCACAGAAGAAAAGATAGACCCCCCTCCCCCTCAAAACGCAAATGCAAGCAAGCTTCAGCACTGCGATAGATGAAACATGTCCAAAACTTGTACAAACTGTAGTTGTGTGTACATTACTATGCCACCAAGATGTACTGTGCACTCAGATAGAAAGGAGACTAATGTTGTAGAGTGCTTCTCTGGAAATGTACCTTAGACACCTTGTTGATGATGCAGCATCCGATTTTCGTGCTTGTTGAGGCTTCCGCTTCACTTTCCAGGCCGCCGTTCCATTGAGAATCTCCTGAAAATTCAGAAATCGGGTGGTAGGCCCTTTTGTTGCCCCCTTTGTGCGAAGCAGTTTTCCTGAACAATCTTACCATCGTTCGACGTCTCTTGATTCAAGGAATTCCGTTCTGGCCATGCCCCTTCGATATTTCGAAATAAATATATTGAATTCGTCGATGAGAAAATTGCGAGTTCCTTTTCTTTTTCCGTTCTTTTTTCGCGCGCCGCGCGCACGACGGAGCACGTACTCCTAGAGCTCGCGCTCCGCTTCGCTGCGCCTAGGAGTACGTGCTCCGTCGTGCGCGTGGCGCGCAAAAAAAGAAACGAAAAAGAAAAGGAACTCGCAATTTTCTCATCGACGAATTCAATATATTTATTTCGAAATATCGAAGGGGCATGGCCAGAACGGAATTCCTTGAATCAAGAGACGTCGAACGATGGTAAGATTGTTCAGGAAAACTGCTTCGCACAAAGGGGGCAACAAAAGGGCCTACCACCCGATTTCTGAATTTTCAGGAGATTCTCAATGGAATGGCGGCCTGGAAAGTGAAGCGGAAGCCTCAACACGCACGAAAATCGGATGCTGCATCATCAACAAGGTGTCTAAGGTACATTTCCAGAGAAGCACTCTACAACATTAGTCTCCTTTCTATCTGAGTGCACAGTAAGACAGTGTGGGGTAATACGGGCCATTCCATCGATACCACTTATTGAAAGTGCAATGTTGTAATGATCCTTGCAGTTTCTAGTGCAGAATTGCCGGAACTACCCCGCACTAGCCCATAATGACACCAATATTATGTTCGAAAGTGCTTATAGGGGGCACTGTGGGGTAAACCCGGCCATGGGAAAATCCGGCCACCTAAGATAGGGCTGTATATTTCAGCAACCAATGGACCGATTGAGACAAATATTAGATCAATCGATTCCTTGAAATCTCCTCTTTCAAATAAGCTATTTGGTTCATCATTTGCTGAAACACCAAGTTCAAAGGAGCTTCGTAGGTGGCCAGGTCGGCCTTCGTAGGTCCCCACAGTAGCCAATACCTTACTAATAGACGAAGGTACGTTTACATATGTACACACATACCTGGCGCGCGGGAGAAACATTTGATTTTCTACGAAAACCGATCCCGACAGCAAGATGTACCAGCACGTACTCAGTTGACCTTTCCTGAAACAAAAGAGACCACAGCCTTATGTATCAGACATGGTGCACGTTACGGACGCGTAATGGTAGAAAACAACACCTGCATTGCACCCCCCTCAAATCAAACAACAGCTTCGGTAAACAATACCTCATAGCAGGGGGTTGCAAAACAATACTACGCAACGTATGATCTTTGTACGTAACGCCGTATTCCCTGACCGCATCTTACATTTGCGTAGTTCAGCTTGTTCTAGAAGGTAGGGTACAATGGGGAAAACCCCGGCCATGGGAAAATCCGGCCACCTAAGCTTCAGGACTGCATATCTCAGCAACCAATGGACCGATTGTAAAGACAAATATGCATAAATCGATGCATTGAACTCTCCTCTTTCAAATGAGCTATTTGGTGGTACCCACCCAGAGGTGGGCCTGGGGGTGAGGGGGGGTATGTTGAACGCACCCCCACCCCTACCTCTCCATACCCCCACCCGTACCCCCAGGGAAAATGAAAAGCAACATACCCCCGCGTACCCCCAGAAAAAAAACAGCACTACGTATCCCCACCGCGTAACCCCAAACTTGAAATCAGCAGTTTGTCTGCCAGGACACGTACCCCCACCCTTTTTTCCTCTGGCTTACATCCATGCTCAGACTTTTTACATACTCCACAAAGTGCATGCATTGTCAAGAATTGTTGTTTGTAGTTGCACAATGTAGTGAATAGTTTTATATAATGGTTTATCCCTATCATTCTAGACAAGTTGCTGAAGTATTCAACAGTGGAAATTCGATTCGAACACATACTTACACACCACTCTTATCAACCCACCACTGCATTTTGTATAAATATTACAAGGTGCACAATAAAAACTGTTGCACTGTGTGCAAAAAAATAGTGCTCATTTTTTCTGGGGATAGATATAGACTTTGTGGGGTTATGTAGTTCACCATTTACAGTTGGGGGTACGTAAATATGCTGGGGGTACGTGAGGTTTTTTTCTTGGGGGTACGTAAAAAATCTGGGGGTACGTGGCCAAAAAAATTTTTTTGGGTGGGGGTACGCAACACCCCCCCCCCCACTTTTGACCTCCTGCATACCCCCACTGACAGACCCCCACCCTCAAAACCGTGCCCACGTCTGCCCACCAATAATGCATAATGCTGCAAGAGCACAGTGCTGTACTTACCTGAACAAAATTTCATTCTCGTCATGTGCTTCATAACGCACCGTTCTGCATACGGCACGCAAAGGAGCATCGCCCAGCCTGTAAAAGATATCCAGTCGACGCAGAGCGATGTAGATTATGTGCAAATCCTGCAAATATACCACACAAACCACAAAGCGAATAATATAGCTTATGCAGTGGCCTCGTTGCACTCATACCATACCTCATACCTACGTAGGCCTACATAATACCTACATACAGTACATACATAGCTATAGCACATCTACGTCTCTTTTCTCTAGCATCCGACTATTATACTGCTGCTATCCACGACTTGCGCTAAGATTTCTGGGTGGTAGCAAGCAAACCCCTCTTATTCAGTGCTTTTTAGATCGGTGTCGGCGAGGTCGTCGACGTTACTTAGTAGCTTTCTTCAAATTTAGCGTCTTTTCCACTCTGACTAACCGACGTGTCGACACCGATCAAAAAGCGCACTGAAAAAGAAAGGGTCAGTTCGCGACCACCCATAGTTCTTAGCACAAGTAGCGAATATCACGCCAACGTACGTACACACATACTTGTTGATTTCTGGCCTCCGGCGGTCTAGCTAAAGCGCGAATGAAGTCCACGTTCGAAATACGCGGCATCTCCATCATTCTAACGAGGGCAGCGTAGCGTAGCGTACCTACGGCAACTTTAAAGCCGTTTCAGTCAGTCTGTCTGTCAATGCTAATCTCCCGGCGATGCAATAATAACTGCAGCATTCAGCAGCTACTCTGCTAATCTGCGCGCATCTTGCAGCTTCTTTTATCTTTCTTCCGCCCACCTTCTGTCTTCATTCCCCAAATTCCAATAAGCCAGCCGCCAACAGCCAAGTTACGGCAAAGTTACGGCTATCGTAGGCTGCTTACTAATCCTTTTGTTATGCCGTATGTATTCCTTTGCCTTGCTAGGACAAGCAGGAGATAAGCATTCGTGCTTTCAACAACAAAGCAAAGTTTTCCACAAGGTTCGACCGTAAAACTTGATTCAAAAGGTCGCTTCTTTTACGTACAGAATGATGAAATGTGACGGATTTCTTCGCGAGGCGAGAGAATACGGAGGGAAGAATATCCTTGACCGTTGAACAATGGCCTCTTTATGATGGGAAGGTACAGTGCCGTATAGTTATCGCCATTGTTGTCCCGATTTTCTGGGGTATGGTAGAGTGAACACGGTGAATGATGTTACACGCAGTAGGCAGTCGTCACAGTGCGTTGTATGTAATTCTCAACCTGAAACATACATACGTGCAGAATTGCATGTTCATACGGAGCAAGAAAGTGTAACATGAGCCAGTACAGAACATACGTACGTACGCAAAGTTAGACCTGAGATACAGAGGTGTCCACGTAAGTACGAATGATCATACATACTATATCTACACGTACAGTAGCTACATACAGAAAGTGCATGTAGTAGGCGTGGTTTTTGACGAAATATTGCGCCAGGTGAACCAAACATAAGCCCCGAGCGATAACAAAAGAAAATACCGCTGAAACATCATCATAAAAAATTTCTAATCTCACAATGGAACAGCACGTCAGTCAGCAGAACAGAGCAAAGCATAAATCGTGTTATGTACATAGACATACAGCTCTACATACATACATAGCAAACGTACATGACGTACGCACGCTCATGCGTAAACCTTAGTGTCAAATCTCCTCAGCAGGAACAATAAAAGCTTCCAGAGCTTTTTGCTACCGCGTATCAACAAAAGGAAGCCCCGAACTGAGGTCGGGTCGGTCTAAAAAAATTACCCCATTCAAGCTGCGGCGAGCTTTTTTTGCGGTGAGGTAAAAACTCAATTCGGTTTTAGCCGGCAAAGTGTAAAACCACAGAGACTGACTAAAGGGATGAATAATACGGAGAGGCGAAAAACATTGCAATCTGTCAACAGGCCAAAAGTCTGTCAACATTCATTGAAGTTTGAGTGCTATCTACGGCTAGCCAAAATCTTCGTATACACAAGATGTTTGGCCTCACACTTTGCGTACAAGTGTCGATTCGATAGTCTAAACAATGGCAGAGAGAGGAAAGGACAGCGCGTAACACAATTGCTGGTATATGTACTGCACATACTGTACACAATGTAAGCACGTGTGGGTGCAGCAACACCTTTGTCCAATCAATACGGAACTCTTCCAGCGGGAAGTATAAATTTTGCCAAATAAATACAAAATGGAAGCGGTTGAAGACAAATTGATCAAATGGAACCCACGGCACAAAATCATAAAGCTACTGCTGCGCAAAATTTCTTCTCACATCAATGCAGTCGACACAAACTATATTTTACACCAACACGCAGAGGAAAAGTTAGTAGCCTTCAGTACTGTTAGGTACTGTGAATGGAAAATAGAAAATGCGTTAGGGCCAGAACTGAACGTGAACGAAATGATATGACAGATGACAGACTTCAGTCAGTGGTTTACTCAGCACGACTGTCATCATAATAAGGGACGCCACTTCATGGCCTCGATTACAAAAAGATCCTATCTTGCGAAAACTGAACAGAACTGAATACGTAGGTGTGCGTGTACGCCTACATAGTGTAGTGGAGCACCCACAATACAGTTGCACCAGAATTCAGAATAGAAACTTTAGGGTAAAGTGAAGAAGTTGTGATGTGATTGCTCCAATAAAACTACGGTACAAAAAATTACTAATGGCCCATTCACACTGGATGAACATGCGCTCGGCGTACGCCCAGCGAATGCATGGCTGTCCATAGCTTTGCGTGTGTCGAGCCATGGACACCCGAGCGTACGCCCAGCGCATGTCTCCAATGTGAATCACATCGAAAGGTAGTGTGAAAATAGCATAAGCTCATATAGAAACCACCTGGCTGCTAATCATAAGTAAATTCATTGCATAGCAGGAGGAAATAAGCTCGGGAGAATAGTATTCGACGCAAACGCGAAAAGCGGTAAGATCAAATACACCTACCGCGTTCACAATACAGACGTCCGACGTCCGTATAGAGTTGGCTGAAATAAGAAAGGCGTGAAGTTAGGCGTCGTTTTCTGGTTTGTACGTGTACAGCCGCGTTCAGATTAGCGACGTTTAGGCCTATGGTCAACGTACATACATTAACCCCCTTCCTAATCCGAAGTGCCCGCTTGTCCGTGGACACCCGGCGGACGGGGTTTGCCCCGTCGGACGGGGCTGTTTCTGAAGAAAAAAAGTAATTCGCAGCAGAAAAGGCGGCTTCCGTGGTAGGCAGCAGTGTTTTTAGGCAAAATGGAGGGCAGGGTTACTCGAAAAAGCTAACGGCTGCAAATAATGATAAATTTCTTCGTATTTTATTTTTTTTTATTTTCAATATATTCTGAAGAGGAAGCGGAGGAAGCTCAAGGACTGGATTTCGATGCCGACAAGAGGAAACAGCCATTGGTGGAGCGGAGGAGAGGATTATCGAGCGTTGTGACTTGTTGGCTACCGTTCTTGCCTTGTTTCTTGACGTTTTGGCAACTTTTTCTTGAATAACAAACCCCGTCCACGGACGGGGCAAACCCCAAACCCCCACTTCGGATTAGGAAGGGGGTTAACACGCACGTTCGACGCAAACCCCACGCCCAATAAGCGAGAGACCGCACCGCAAAAAAGCATGGACAGCCAGGAACGAGGCATACGTAACGTTGTGCGTCGACTCAAACACGTTGACGACACCTCCCACCCTCATTTTATTATTTGAACTAATTTTATTTCGACGAAGCAATCATGCCGCGTTCACCAGCCGTCCGTGAATCCGTACATTCGTCAACCCGTAACGTGCCCGTCCGTCCGCAAACTCAACCCCACGCCTACCGTATAGATACGGGTTGACTGACGGACGTACGGATTTACGGACGTCCGGTGAACGCGGCATCAGTTACTGTAGCTGTAACTTACCGTTTTACATCAAGTTTTATTTCGGAAGAAATAACAGTCTCCAGCAACCATGCTTCTCCTCCATCCGGCTTGCTGCGCCTTCTTGGACACCGGCTCGGCTTCCGTGTTGAGTTCGATTCGATAAAGATTTCTTGGGCGCTGGCCTAACCGTGTATTCCTAAAATGCAACACAACGTATTTTCTTTAGGAGTACATGTTCTATCGCCACGGACATCCTAATAAATCAAAATATAAATTACGTGTAATTACACACCTCGCTTACAAACTTACGCCCAAAAATTTTTAAAAATTACCGTACACCTCAGCTCTGCCACGCAAGTTATCACCAACAACAAACGATTATTTTCCCAAACATTTTTACTGAAAGTTCATTGATGATTCAGTTGACAAGCTTTCACAAGAAGTAGGGCCATTAGTACGTACAGTGGAATGAATACAACTCCGTATGTTTGCAGATGGAGTCCCTCCAAGCACAAGCAGAGCAGAGATTCGAAGACTGCCAAATTGGCGGCTCCCAAGCAGGAAGGCAGAGCCCAACTGAGGGCAGTTCGCCAGTTCCGACCCTCCAAATACACGCGCACCATTACGATCATGGCAAAATAGGCTTGCAGAGCGCAGCAGCCCAGTAGGGGACTGAAGACAATCCAGTAAGACATTCTGGCGCTGCCAGTTTCTATCTTGACGGTGAGTAAAATCGCGAACAGTAGGCTGGCAGTGATCTGCATCCATAGCTCGAACACACTCAGGCCCAGCCAACGCTGTAACTCCTTGAGGCTTAGAATCGGCATGGCGCTGTACGTAGCCAAAGCTGCCGAACATAAAAATGAGCAAACCAATCACAAGTCGATCTCAGACGACAAGACAATTTTCTCGTAGCGAAGCGAAGTGATCTCGTCGGTCTTGCGTGTTGAAGCATAGGAAGGAACTACTGAAGGTTGAAGCAGCAACAGCCCCAGACCAGCGTCGTCGGCTTCCGCTCCAATGTGTCAGCACGCAAAACCAAATAAATCGGCTCGGTACGAGCTAAGTCAAGTGGCCCGTCTTCGGATAAAGATGCCACAATAGGAAGAAGATTTAAGTAGTGATTCTTAGTGGACACTGAACCACTTTTTGCGCATCTCAAAGTCAAACGCACACTCTTCCGAAAGCTTTTATCCTTTGTTACATACCATAGAACAGTGGCATCAAACAGTAATCAAATCAAGCATTGCGCGGTTGCACAAAGATGACTTTGTAATCCTGTCGCTCCACTCTCTGCAACAAGCCGCCCGTGGGTGTCAAGATTACATAACTCCCGGGAGGACTGTTCCGCTTTTCCTTCACATTTGCTGCATCTTCTTCCTGAACCTCTCGACAAGCAGCAGGTTCGCTCTGCGACTCTGCTGTACCTGACCGAGAGGCGTTGTTAGTTGCAAACGCAAACGCCGCTAGTTTGTGCTCCTGCTTGAAGTGACCATAGCACGCGTAGATGATTTTTCTTAACACGTCCGTCCATGGGGTGGCAGTTCTGTCCACGGCGTTTTTACGCGGATCGGAGCGTACGTTCTCAAAGGGAATATCCGGGGGCCACCACAGCGGCCGCTGCGCCTTGCCCCATCCTGGTCGGGCTCTACCGTCCGCCGCTCTTAACATCGCCGGAATGAAGGAGCGCAGCTGAGACTGAAACAAAAAAGCACTTCTGTGTACAGTCGTCAAACAATAGAATGGACGCTCACACGTACATACGTACTCGTATGCAGATATTAGCTTATGCTTGCGTGTACAGCGAGTGTCCAAGGTCACCATGCAGCAGTAAGTATGCCGGTAGCAGATGCAATAACTCCCGTTGGGTTCAATTTCCTTCCCCCCTTCGTCACATGGAACGCCACAATAGAATGAAAGCTAACAAATACTGTACGTACGTACATATGCACCATACGATATAACATCGTTCAGTACCTGTGTCATCTCCTCGAGAGATGTGGGTATGCCATTGACCGTAAGCCGGGGTAATTCTGGCAGCATTTTTCCACCTCGATGCCTTTTCTCACAGAGATCTTGATCTTGAACAGTAGTTGAAGAAGCACCCGGCCCGCGATTGAACTTCTCCAGTCGCTCGCTCAACCCTTCCAAAATTGCATCTTTCATATCGCAAATCTGCAATAATTACGAACGTACCAAGAGTACGCAACTGTGCACAAAATATCATAACGCCAAGTTACGACACTTATATATGATTGTATTTCGTCTACCACGCCATCTAGCGGTTCAGCGCCGAAGCAGCGAAAATCCCCAGCTGCCGATGCTAGGGAAGAAGGTCGTTTTTCTCCTGGCAGTCCAGCGGATGAGGACGGTTTGCATGAAATCAGTACAGCCTGCTCGCCGCATCGGATACAGTACTCTTGCAGCAGCTGTCGTATTTTCCTGTAAGTACAGTGTAAAAACACATGATACAGTAGGGTACTCTGGGGTAAACCCGGTCATGGGGGTAAACTCGGACAAGCTTCTTATTGAGTTGAATTAGGAGTAGGGTACTGTGGGCTAAACCCGGACACGGTTGGGTAAACTCGGGACACCTAGTATATCTCAGCAACCATACGACCGATTGAGACAAGTACTATTCTACCAATCGATTCCTTGACCTCTCCTCTTTCAAATAGCTACACCCATGTTCAACATTTGCTGAAGCGACAAGTTCAGAAAAGCCTAGGTGTCCGGGTTTACCCCGTGTCCAGGTTTACGTACAGTACTTATAGGGTAAACTGTGGGTGGGGTAAACTCGGCAATGGGGAAACCCCGGCCATCTAAGCTCCTGTAAACTTTAGTGCTGTTTCAGCAAAATGATGAACCAAATAATTGCTCATTTGATAGAGGAGAATAAAAGGAATCGATTGATGTAATATTTTGTCTCAATCGGTTCATTGGTCGCTGAGCAATGCAGCCCTAAAAGTTAGGTGCCCGGATTTTTCCATGGCCGGCTTTACCCCATAGTTAGTACCCTACCCTACATACCTCAAATATCTGGTCTGCAGCCGTTTTCTGATCACCGGATTCGACTGAAACCGCAACTCGTCCCTGAGTTGCGGCCGTCTCTTTCCGTCTTCGCCCCGCGTCACCCCAAACGCAGGAGTGGCCCTCCTTGCCCCGCCTCCCCCTCCTCCTCGTCTTTCGCTGGCGCGCGAGTAAAGAGCGGAAGATATGGCGCACGCCGCGCCTCTGCCCTCCACACTCGCATTCATCAGCTGGTGATAGAGGACAGAATTTGCCGCCGCCGCTTGCCCAGATGATGATGCATCTTCTTCTTCATCGGCGTCGTACAAAGAATTGGCACCGGAGGAGTCCTTGGTATGCTCATCGTCTTTTTCTAGGCCTGAAAATGGAAAAAAACACCATTTGGAACATTTTAGGATTGGCTGGGGGGGGGGGGGGGGGGGGGGGGGAGGACGACAAACAGTGGCCCGCTACAGACGTGCTTTGTTTTGATCCGAAACGAACGTCAATGACTCATACGACTTCGAATTACAAACTCGGTTGTTCACATGCACGTTCCGAAAAACGGAGCGAGTTCGGAGCGAACTCGGTGATTTTGCACGTTGAAGCGTAGTCAGGGCTCCGAATTCGGAGCGAATTCGAAGTTCACGTCTGTAGCGCCCCAGTGAGTCCTTCCAAACCACAAGTGATCCAGAAAATCAAAGGTCTCAGACATCAAGGAACACCCCCAACATAAACTTCTATGCTTTATTTTCGCGTTAGAATGTTTCGATTTCCCTAGTCTATATGCTGACACTAAATCTGAGCCTCGTCGATTCCATTGGGGGTGGGGTGGAGATATAACGTTCGTGAACGGAAATGAGGCTGAAAATCCCTCTGCAGTACATAACATACCGACATGTCCATCGAATAAGGGCTCGTAGAAGGCGGCTGGTTCATCTGCTTCAGCAGTTCCAACCATCCCTTCAACTCCTCCGTCCACCACTGCTGTAGGCGTGGACGGACGACGCAACCGACCATGTGAATCAGCCCTCATTGCAGGTCCCATCACCGCTTCTTGATCGTCCTGACTTGCGCCAACCACTAACTCAAAGGAGGAAGACAGAACTCCACCATCCATTGCGAGTCTGAAATGGATGCAGACGGACCTACATACGTACAGTAGTATACAATACAGGGCGAGCCAAAAGTATGTAATAGGAAGTCGCAATATGCCAGACGGCAGGCCACTACAATGGCACAAAAACTCTGTCCATCAAAATACACCGATCCGAAACGCGATTTTCATTTCACAAAGGTTTTATTGGAAGAACAACCAACCAATCAAAGGCATACGTATGTATGTATGTACTTATGTACTGTTGTAAACAGTCCCACATAACTTGTGAAGCACTAATAAAAATGAGATGATCACGTCTTTTCCTTGCTGGACGACGCTGAATTTGAAACATTAGCTGCCGTTTCCGCTTCCTGCTGCCTCTCTGCAACACTTTTCAGGATTCCCTTGCCGTGCTCTCGCGTCTAAAACATAATACACACCATCATCACACATCATCATCATCATCATCAACTGCAAGTAGGAGTCGCATTCTGATGCAGTGCAGGTGAAGTTTTCGTGTTTAACACATACCCCGAGGAGGCATTATTGTTGGCAAACACGAAACAGAGACGAAACAGAGTACACCCGCGCTAAGGACTATTCCATCATGTCTGCGTTACGAAACAGATTTTGTTCTCCGTTTTTATGTGTTGTCGGAACGGACAACAAACCGACAACAACTTGTTGTCGGTTTGTTGTCCGTTTTTGTACCGTTAACCATACAAAAACGGACAACAAATGAACGAGTTGTTGACAACAATGACGGCTCCTCGGGGTATGTACACTGTACAGTATGCAGTACAGACTAGGTACGTACGTACCTCTGGATACTCGATGCAATACTGTGCATAATCCCGTGCCTGCTCCAGTTTATTCTGCTTCAGACAATAGTCCGCCAAGAATTTATAACAAAGAGGCTCATTCTCTGGATCTGTCAGCTGCATGCAAAATCAGTACATATCTCGATTCGATACAATCTCCATTTTTCCACCCAACTCTCCATCATTTTGGAAGACTACAAGCCATATATTTTATTTACGTTTTGCTGCTCCAGTTGCTGAAGAAACATTCTGTACAAAGCTGCCGCTTCATCAGAATCTGATGTATCGTCCTTCTCAAACAATCTCCAACCACGCAAACGCATACAGTATTAGGTACAGTGGATGAATACATGGCAAACTTAGCAAGTGTGTGCAGTACAGTACGCGAATAAAGCACATACGTAGGAACCACTGCTACTCACTTTGCCAGCTTGACAATAGCCAATCCCTCGATATCGCCGACACAGTGAGCTTTCCAGTAGGCTTTCTTCGCGTCTGTTGTTCGCTTCTGTTGCTCCAACATATCACCCAATGCAATGAGCATGCGAGAGTCTTGAGGCCTGTACATTATCCGCAACACAGGTAAAAACAAGGTTGCTCATACAGCCTGGTAGATTTGCGGTATGGTAATTAAAGGACCTGGTAAAATGGTAATAGGTACCTACCTGGCAGAATTGGTAATTTTATACCAGGTCGTAGGGTACTAACTACTATTACTATGGGGTAAGCCCGGTAAAATGGGAAAATCCGGCCCACCTAAGTTTTAGGGCTGCATATCTTAGCAACCAACGGACCGATAGATAGTATGATATCGATCGATTCCTTGAACTCCCCTCTTTCAAACGAGCTATTTGGGTCATCATTTGCTGAAACAGCAAGTTCAAAGGACCTTAGGTGGCCGGGTTTACCCCACAGTACCCTACCTATTTACCATTTCCCTCCCAAAATTTACTAGTGTGTGTAATAGGGCATAGCGTTGTCAGAAAACACACGTACATAAGCAAACTAATTGAGCACATACGTACACGTGTACATATAATACACCTACCTCGCTTTATGCGCCATGTTGTAATAGTACGTCGCGTAAGCCGGCATCTTAAGAATATCGTACAGTTGGCCCAAGGAATACCATGCTCGAAAATCTTTCGGATCTTTGTCTACAACAAACCAAATTTCTTCCGCACGCACTGTATGTACGTACAGTACGTACCGTACTTTCCTACTACATTTCCGCTAAATAAATAAATAAATAAATAAATAAATAAAATACGTACGGCCATTCTTTACCTAAGGCATTTCTGTAAGCCAATGAAGCGGCAGACGTATTTTTCAGTTCCATGAAAGCGTGACCCATCAGAATCCATACCCCGACATTACCCGGATCCAGTTTCAAGGCGCGTTGAAAGTACAGAACCGCTCGTTCGTGATCACCGCGTATCGTATAGTAATTTCCTGCATAAAAAGACAACAACACAAATAGTCATGGCGCATTCACCAGACGTCCGTACGTCCGTCCGTTCGTCAACCCATAGTGTTCTTCCGTCCGTCCGTTCGTCAACCTATATGGGTTAACGAACGGACGGACGTACGGACGTCTGGTGAACGCGCCATCAGCAGCATCGCTACACTGCATAAAACAATCTATACATATATAGGCCTATACAGTGTGCCAGTGCGCGTACAGGTACGTATGTACAGAGTGTCTCATAATAAACCATCCACCTTTCCGTGCATGTAACTATGGAACCACACCTTAGATTTCCATGCGGTCTTTTCTGTTTTGTAGCCAAGGCTTCAACTGAGATGTGTACAAAATTTCAGCTATTTGGCCCACATACTTCAGAAATTGCGACGGTTTGAATCTCGAAGCTCAAAATCGACGTTTTTCTTCGGTATGGAGAAAAATCTCGGTCTCATTCTTTCAAGATACCCAGTTCAATGCGTTTGCTACCCTGGCACTGGGGCTAATGCATGAGATACGCATTTTCTAGCATTTTGGGACATCTTTTTTATATACGAGACTAATTTTGTTAGGACCATGCACAGAAGACCCCAAATCGGCACTATCCATTCGAAAAACCCTCGTTTTTTGACCGCCGGAGAAAGATGGTGTTTGAGCAGCTTCCACTGGGCGTATGAAGCTAAAATTTTGTGCACACCTAAGTTAAAGCCTTGGCTACAAAGTAAAAAAAAAACGTATGAAAATCTAAGGTGTGGTTCCAGAGTTACATGCACGGAAAGGTGGATGGTTTATTATGAGACACCCTGTATATGTGTAACCTACCCACTACACCACAGGTTTCCGGTGAAAATTTGCTGACTTTGTAGCAGTGATGAGCGAGCTTTATCAGCTCCATACGCATATCTTTGACGAACAGAGTGTTCGAATACACATCCATATGCTCAAGACGATAGGGATCTTGCTCGTGTAATTCTTGAAAAACGGAGAGGGCTGACTCCAAATCTGTAAACAAGAAAATGCGCACTACGTAGAGTACTGTGGGGTGCAAAACCGCACGAACAGTGCACAACAAATCGAGACGCCCCAGCTTGTCACCACAAGTGCATGTGTATTTCATATAGATTCTTGGTATCATCTCTCAAAGAAGACACGCTGGTTTTCCAGGGCTTAGAGTGACAAGAACGCATAATTTCACCTTGCGCACTGTGATGAATCGTCGCAATCTTCGCCGTGATGTATGGTGCGTTTCTAAAGCCCGCAGTTTCTCGCAGCTCTTCGTACAGTTGCAGAGCTTCGCTGTGTTTCTGCAGACGCACATACACTTCGCCCAGCATTAGCGTTTTCATCCAGCCATCAGGAAGAGCTAGTCTGTTCAGCTAAAAGCAAAGAATTATCATCCATCACTGGGGTACTACGGGGTAAAACCGAAGTGGCCCGCTGGCTACACACGAGCTCCGAGCGAGTTCGGACCGAGTTTGGAACAGTGAATTCGGTTTGGACCGAAACGAATGAAAGTCGGTTGTTCAACACACCACACGTCCCCGAAAAATACAAACTCGGCTGTTCCCACGCACTTTTGGACGCACAACGGTTTGGTTGTGAAAAAGGCTTATCATCGTTCCGGCTTATCCCCTGTCCAGCTTTACCCCACAGCACCCTACTCATCTTCATGCATGCATGTACCCTATCGAATACCTGCTGCATAGACTCCACAAGCTTGGAAAGTTCTAGCCAAGCCGGCCAAAATGCGGGCAAAGCACGAATGCAAGCGACAAAACAGTCAAACGCTTTCGACTCCAGTCTCTTCTCCAAAAGCACCAAACCGAAACTATAACAAAACACAGCAACACCCATCCAATGTGTTACATTACATACTGTCCAACTCATTCACTCACTACAGATATTATGAGGGAGCACGTAATAAATAACTTCAAACACTGGACCTTTACCGGTGCATTGCCCCACCGAGCGGTCTTTCAATTCAATGGGGTTCTGTAACCAATGAATAGTACAGACACACAGAGTGCCTGTATAAATCAGATAAACATAGCAATACAAAATACTATTACTTACAGATAGCGCAAGCATGGAAGTACGTACACACTTACAGATAGCGCAAGTATGGATCCAAAGTTTCTTTCTCTTGCAGCCGGGATAATTCCTCGTATAAGCTGGTGATCTCTTCGTTTTTGAACTGCAAACTGGTGTCAAAAACGTCAGCCATATTGTCCAGCATCTCCTGCTCTCCATACTAAAAAAAACACATCACAAAATCAAGATGTGTGCAACCTTCTCCTTCACCTAATCTTGCTCACTGCTTGCTTACCAAATATCTCGCGTAGTAATGCAGAAACCTGAGGACGGGAGTGTGCGCATTAGTGGAGTGGAAAGCCGCTCGCTTGAACTCCTTACAGTCCATGCAGCTGTGCACAAAGCGGAGGGTTTTGAGGGGCTCTGGGGGCACATCTTCATCATCGTCGGGAAGGGGTAAAATTGCCCCAGGTTCTGCAGACGTGGAGGCATCTGGGGTAAGGTGGAAGAGCATTTCTGAGCTCCTGGAACAACAGTTAGCATCATGTATTCCCTACTTGCGCTAAGACTTTTGTACAGTAAGTGTACGTACCATTTCGCTGCATCCACCAAGCGACGAGAGGTACACGCTTCGTACAGTTGAATCAGATCTCTTTCTACAGATCCAGCACAAACGGCCATGGTTCCAATAAGCTGCAGAAAACGCACAATTATACCATACGTACTACATGCTACACCATTTCAACACCAAAGATACACACCTTCAAAGGCGTCAGAAGTGTAAACTTCACCGCAAAAAAAGTCAAGCATCCACGATAAATCATGTTTATTCTCTCATTTTGGAAGTAACAGCGAACAACAAAGAATACCATCAACTGAACAGCAAGCCGAACCAAAAACAGTAGTGCATTTCTAAAAATAACGTTTGACTTCCACTCTACATAACATCTGAGATAAATCCTTTCCAAAGAGCACCTCGCCTTCCCAACACGACAACAGAACAACAAAATCATCTGCTAAGGCAGAACATCCACCAAGCAAGTTAGCAGCACTTATCAATCAGTAGTCGACAAGAAACAAGCCAATTTACTCGTACCTACAACCTAGCTCGTCAGTCTTGCGCGTTGAAGGACAAGGGTTGACAAATAGGATAACCAGCCACTATTTGTCAACTTGGTTGATGCAACACGCAAGACCGACGAGCTACATAATGCAAGTATGAGTAAATGGTCTGTCTGCTAATGTTGCATAACATCAACCAACGCATAATTTCTCCATTTTCTTAATCCGTCATCAATTAGAAGAATTGAGTATGTACATATCATTCACTCAATGACTCACCCTTGTTGTACACCATGACGCAACACTCCATCACATACTGTACCTACATACCTTACAGTGTCTCACCGTTAGAAATCGTTTACATACGGAGTCGGCTTGATTTCTCCCCCCCCCCCTCCGTCATCTGACGTCAGATGATTTTCCAGCTGGAACCCCCTCCCCACAAATGACGTAATAATATGTAAATATTCGTTTCATTGTCCGTGCGTGGAGGCAGCGAACTTCCTGATTTGGGCCAAAGCGGTGGGATGGAAGGCGGGCACGTCCATGCACTGCTTATCCTTGGGGTCGGCGACGGAGAACTGATTGGCCACCATCGCCACCACTGCCAACTTCGTCGCCTGTCCTCCCTTCACTTCCTTCCTGAAACAACAAAACACACAGCTTATTGTATTTACGAGTTGCGGTAATGCGATTGGGTTGGTCGATAGCGACCCCGCGGTATTTGGTGAAAGGTTGGATCGGTGCCTACGGGGCCGTCGACGTCATTTTTTCTCAATTCTTCTTTTCACCCGCTCCTTTTCTGCTCCCAGATGATTGAACACGGTCGACGATCCCGCAGGTACCGATCCAAACTTTCACTAAATACGGCGGTGTCGCTATCGACCAACTCAATCGCGTTACCGCAACTCGTCCATAGACACGACAAAAGTGAGGTGGCCCCGGACCGGATACAGCCGAAACATCACAATCACGAGTTTACCCAAAGCTCGAGTTTACGGAAAAGAGAAAAATTACCGTATTTTTGGGTGTATAGCCCCATGGGGCTATACAAAAATCGAGAGGTCTGATGGGGGTTATACACTGGGGGGGGGGGGGGGGGATATACACTGGGGGGGGGGGGGGGGATATACATGGGACAAAAATTATGTGTTTGAGAGGTGTTGAGAGGCATGTTTTTGAGGTCAAAAGTACGTGTTATAGGGCATAATCGTGGTCAAAACAGGGTTATTCTAGTATAAGACATGCTCAGCTAAGCTTATAGGCATGGTAGCATGTTGTAGGAGTAGCTATAGCTAGCTTACATAGGTAGGTTTGGTACCTTCCAGTACATGGGGGGTTATACACCAGGGGGGGATATACATCGGACAAAATTTATGTTTTGCCAATGGGGGTTATACACTGGGGGGGGATATACTCAGGGGGGGGGGGGGGGATATACACCCAAAAATACGGTAGTTCTTCTCACCAACGCGAATTCATGGAGAAATACCTGCACAACAAGTTCATGGACCTTGTGTATGGCGCCATTTGTTTTATTTACGCAGTGCGCTGCTAGAAGACCAACAATAGATTTTATTTTCAAGGGCCCGTACTATTCCTGTGTCTACTACAACTCTACCTACAACGTGTGTACTGTACTGTACGCTTTGACTACCTGTAATCTTCCAGCGCTTTCATCGGCACCTTCGCCGTTGTCGCAACCTTTGCCGCCGCCTTTTTCCTCCACTTTTTCCTTCCCGTCTCCGAATCCGTGAACATCACTATCAGATCGTATGCCTCCTCCTTCTTCACAGTACGCGCCCAATCGAACAGTTTAGCCGCGTCCGTCACGCCGGGTTTAGTGCTCACCATCATCGCCTGTACATCTCGCAGACTCTTCAGACGTCCCGCCGGAACCAGATTGACTCGATCCGCTGTGAACGTGACAAGCTCCGCCTTACAGGGGGCCTATCACCATTCATATCCAGCAGATAATCAGCGCAACAAAATCAGAAAGCTTACTACCCGTGAAAAGCTTCAAAAAGGCGTAATCGCTGCTAGTGACTTCGGTTTTTGCAGCTTTCCGGATATAGGGTACTGTGGGGTAAACCTGGCCACCACCTAGACCGTTCCTTCTTCGTTCCTTCGAATAAAACAGGCTGGCGTTTACCCCACGATAGGGTACCCTAAGTTTTACGCAAAATGTAGGTCATGCCAAGCCAATATATCTGCCGAACATGGTGATAAGCCCCCTTTAGCTCCCTCCGTTTTCGCGATGGCGTAGGCGAGACACAGCGCGGCCTCTCTGGCGCTCAGGCGACTCGTGTACATCTTGCTCTCCTCCATACTCGTGCCCACATCCACCGCCAGCAACATTTTCTTAATCCCCATCTTCTTTCCCTCCGCGCCAGCCAGCACAGCGTGCACGAAGGCCGCGTCCAGCGCATCCAGCAGAGTGGGTCGCGGCGTCCACGCGAGCTTCCCGCGAAAGCCCCTGCCCCTCGCGTAGGTGTGATGCGCGAGTAGGATGGTGAACGCGTCCACGGGGGCCGCCGCACCATCCTCCCCTCCCGACATCGCCTTTCGAACCTTCCGCTCATCTGTCAACTCCTTCACGAGATCACTAAAGGGGGGATCTGGTGAAGAAACGAAAACTTTTTCGTACTTCCTTTGTCAGCAGCACCACCCACAGACAAAATTGCCTCACTCTTTCATTCTAACCCAAAGACAAAATTCGTCCAACGTTACAATGAGAACGAAGGAAATCATATAGGCATACGTGTAGCTGGCTTGCAAATGTACCCATTACATATCCATCTAGCTCCCAGAAAAGTTGTACGGCTGGGGTTGGTGTGGACAGCTTGAAAAAAACCTTAGGATGTCCAATGCGCCGCGTACAAAGTACGGCACGCACACACGCGTAGACACTCGAGATTGAAGGGGTGATTCTGGCCTTCCGCCACACGTACGCAAAAAAATTCTTCACCAGATGCCCCCTTTAAGAGCCTTGGGATCCTTCTCGAACACGCCTTCCTTCGTCATCTTGGCCAGACTGCGCAGCTTCTCCGCCAGGCTCATGTTGGCCTGTAAAGCGCTCCAGACCTGAGAGTGATTGAGCAGTCGGGAGGGCAGGTGAGGCAGCGAGAGGCCGGGCGTCTTCTCCAAGATGGCCGCCGCTTCCTCGGGCGCGCCCGCCGTATGTTTCAGCTGCTCGGCGGCCAGTAACACTTGCACGTGCTTCGGCTCCTGCCTGTCCGAACGGGGGCGACGGGCGGCCGGCTCGCCTTCCGCTGCTTCTGGAAAAGAAAAAGAAACAGAAAACAGATTACTGGCCAGGTGACAGCGCGGTATTTATTCAGTTTATCTAGATTGTGTGACTCTCGGCCTTTGCTCGTACTGCGAAAAGTAGTAACTTATGCATTGCTCTCCATGTTTCAAGCTGCATTCCTATTCAGCGCAGCATGAGCAAAGGTCGCGAGACAACTCTCGCTGAACAGTTTCATATAGCGCCAACGTTTCATAATCTCCCAAAGTCCTATAGCGCAACTGGTCAATAGTGCCATAGCCTGGCCAATAAGAGTTCGCTATGGCATTCAAGGCGCGTTGCGTAAAATAGAAATGCGGATTTCTGTCCGTGCTTCGCGTACTCCTATCTAGCATAAGTACACGCATACTACACAGGACGACTTTGAGTCCCACAGCGAACTCCCTCTGGTCAGACTATAGCTAGGGTAGCAACCTCCTGTGGCGGCCTGTGTCCTCTTTCTGCGCTTCTCCATGGTTAATCCATGGTTAGTTGCACTGAAAATCCAGGTTAATTCAGAAGGGGTCGCCTCGCGACCAAGCACTGGCTCTTATTGCATATGGTGAATATACGAGGGTTTACAGTACCTCCTGCGGCGGCCTGTGTCCTCTTTCTGCGCTTCTCCATGGTGGCCTCGTATCCCTTGGTGGCGTAGCAGAGGACGTCGTCCAGCTCCGGGTGCAGCTTTCCGCCCCTGGGGTGCGCCAGCTGCAGCAGGTGCTTGTGCGTCCATCCGCGTCGCTGCTGACACTCCGTCACGATGCGCGCCAGCTGCTCCGGCCGCGCGCTCTGCTTCTCGTAGAAGGCGCACACGGCCGACTTCTGACTGCGACCCCAGCCTACAGAGAAACAGGAAGAGTTTATGCCTCATTCACAACGAAATACAAATAGGAGCCGTGTCTGTCTGTCTGTCTGTCTGTCTGTCTGTCTGTCTGTCTGTCTGTCTGTCTGTCTGTCTGTCTGTCTGTCAGACGGCCGACTTCTGACTGCGACCCCAGCCTAGAGACAAGCAAACGGACACGACGAGTTATGCCGCGTTCACCAGACGTCCGTAACGGACGTCGTCCGTCCGTAAACCGTATCTAGGAGTACATGTTTGTTTGCGGTGTGCCATGTACTCCTAGATACGTCCGTAATGGATTTACGGGCGGACGACGTCCGTTACGGACGTCTGGTGAACGCGGCATTATGCCTCATTCGCTTTGGAAGGAAAACGGAAATGAGCTGGGCGAATGCTCGGTGCGTCCAGGGCTGTCAATGCCTTTGCATGTGCTGAGCCATGTACACCCCCGGGCGTACGCCCAGCGCATGTCTCCAATATGAACGGGCCCTTTACTGGTATGAACATACTACAAATGTATGTATGTAGGTTACGTTGTAATGCAAAGCGCGTGTACTAGTAACTACAGCAGCGTATAGTACAGCGTACAGCGGCAGTTTCAAACAAACTGCCGGTGAATTCACGTACGGTAAACGTCCCCGGAAATTTTCTCGCTAGTACGTATTTATAGACGAGTTGCCGTAACGCGATTGGGTTGGTAGATAGCGACGCCGCGGTATCTGGTGAAAGTTTGGATCGGTGCCTGTGGGGTTATCGACCTTGTTCAATCATCTGGGAGCGGAAAAGGAGCGAGAGAAAAGAAGAATAGGCACCAAATGACGTCGACGACCCCGCAGACACCGATCCAAACTTTCTCCTATCGACCAGCCCAATCACATCGCGTTGCCGCAACTCGTAAATATCCACCTTTTCCCGTTCCCTGCAGCTCCTTCACATAGGTCATGAACTGGAAGAGCTGGCACGGATGCGTGATCACGTGATCAAAAGCGTCGTAGGCCAGCCTGCTCAGGGAGTGTCGAGTCGGGGGTGCAACTGCGTCGCTTTCTGCCCTAGCGCACAGCGCCAGCGCGTACAGGGCCGGATTGCATCTGGCCACAGACGGTTGACGCTTTCTGCTGCTGCTGCTGGCATCTTGAGCCGCATTTCTGGCTGCATCTGCTGCAGGTCCATTTCGATGGTGGGATCCGTATTCGTCGAAAGTGCCACCGCGTACTGAAGCCGCCAGTCTGACCACTTCCTTGCCGCGGCCTGACAACGAAAGGGTTAAGACTTGGGTTTACGTAACAGCAGGACTCCTGGTAACAGGGGATAGTGAAAGAAGACTGAGATCATAACAGTTCTATCCACCATATGCAGTAAGGGAATTGGGTTGGTCGATGGTGACCCCGCGGCAGTTAGTGAAAGTTTGGATCGGTGTCTGCGGGGTCGTCGACCTTGTTCAATCATCTGGGAGCTGAAAAGGAGCGAGTGAAAAGAGGAATTGACAACAAAATGACGTCGACGACCGCGCAGACACCGATCCAAACTTTCACTAAATGCCGCGGGGTCACCATCGACCAACCCAATTCCCTTACTGCATATGGTGGATAGTCAATTGGGATGAACGTAGGCGCTTTCTATTAGCCAACATAGCAATCGAAGACACAAAAAGCCCGGCCAATTACTTCTTGGACACCTTTGTATGTACGTAAGTGAAGTCTTGTGCCGCGTTCACCATACGTCCGTACATCCGTTTTTCCGACGCATCTAGGAGTACATGGTCTGTGGTTCCATGTACTCCTAGATACGTCGGGCGTACGGACGTACGAAACGGACGTATGGTGAACGCGGCATGACTCTGTACTAAGTAAGCACGTATTTGTGGATGTGCAGCTGTACTTGCCATGC
>JASAMW010002484.1:0-14130 GCA_030247985.1 Epsilonema sp. ZAB3_2 | reverse complement strand
GGGTATCTTGTACTGTACTGCACTCTTGCAGCATTTTGTCATTGTCAGGAATATGGGTATAAACAGTAACAGTCGAGCTTTCGCCATTGCAGAGAACAGAACAGAGGGAGGAAATCGCGACAACTATGTTGGCTTGTTTCCGTATAAATAATCATCGATGGACTGGATATGAACCAGTTGCGTTGCCGCCATGGGGTTGGTCGATAGTGATACTGACTGACCCCGCGGTAAAGTTTAGATAGTAGACAGGTGCCGACGGGGATGTCGACGTTGTTCAGTCATCTGGGATGTAAAAGGAGCGAGCCAAGAAAAGAATTTACAAAAATTACGTCGACGACCCCGCTGAAACCGATCTGACGGCGGCGTCAGTGGTACATCGACCAACCTCATCGCGACATCGCAACTACAGGGCGATTTTTTAACCTGGTTGATTTTGATTGCCAATTTCACCGGGTTACCCTGCACCGATTTCGCTCAAATTTTGCCCACATATTCTCGAGGGTTTGCCATTTACTTGGTAAAAATTTCGAGTGAAAAGAAAAGGCTGCACTGATAGTGAGAAATACAGCAGAGAACATGAAGTCACAATTTTCCAATATTTTCACCAAAATTTTCCACTACTGCTATCAGTTCTTCCATAAAATTTTCGGAAAACATGACAAATGGCAATACTGCAACATTTTTTCGAATGGTAAGCGGCTTTATCGACCCTTTCCGTATTTGCACCCCCGGAAAGAATGTTGGGAGTCATCAAATCTGGTGATTATGGCTTGTCAGCTGAAGATGCAGCACTGATGAGGCATGAGCAGCACTATTGAGAAATGAGACAGTCTCGAAGCAATGCCACCAACCCTGTCAATGTTTTTTGGCTGTTTAGGGCTTAGGTTTCATCTTGCTGAAACTATTTTGCCCTTAGGAAAGAGCATTGGGCTCCAAAAAGACGCTTCCAATCAATTGGAAGCAAAAAGTGCATTGAAAAAGCTCGAAATTGTAGGTTTGAATGGAAGGGGAAAATTCTCACTACCAGTGCATCCTTTTCACTCGAAATTTTTACCAAGTAATGGCAAACCCTCGGGAATATGTGGGCAAAATTTGAGCGAAATCGGTGCAGGTTAACCCGGTGAAATTGGCAATCAAAATCCACCAGGTTAAAAAAATCGCCCTGTAGTTCATACTGCGATGCAAGTATGAGCGTTATGTACCTACCATGATGTATGTACTGTTTGTAGACCAAACCTCAGATCAAAAGCTTAACCGTATCATACTGACTGTTGAGCGTTGGCGTTGGGTTGCCAACGCAATAACCGCTTACACTTCCTGAACGTACTTCATTTATGGCTTAATTATCCCTATGATGCATATGCATAGCGCATACTTGTACGTGTACATACGTTAAGTAGGTCACTAACTAAGCTATGTATGTATGTACGTATGTACACGCGATGCGTCATTAGCTAATATTCCCCCTACCGCCTCATGTAAGTATATTTTCCTCCTTCCCTACGCTCTACTCGTTCACAGACTAATATTCAAATAAAGAAAGGGTTGGAAAGTGGAGTTGATAGAAACTAAAACTAAGCTAAGAGATAGAGCAAGCGTTCAGGCTTACGGTGGTTGTCAGTATTGGATAATCTCCGCGATTCCGATCGCTTTATCCTAAGGACCATACACCGCGACATGCTTGACAAATTTCTATCTCAGCTTTCGGCAGAAATTTTCGTCTTAGTTGGAGTTGGAACTGTGGTTCTCATTTTGGGAATAACTGCTATCACGATAATTTGGCGGCGGCGCCGTTTGAACTGGTAAGATTCTTGGTCCAGTGGAGTGGAACCGCATCGTTCTCCCATTGACCGTTGGCGAGCGTTGTCTTTTAACCATTTCCATCTCCACAGGTATGAGCAAAATCTGTTGGAAATATCCAAAGCGTCGCCGGTCAAGCGCATACGCTATGGCAAGCAGAATTTGCAGAGAAGTTGGCACTCTGAAGCTGACGACGAGGATGCAGCAGATGCAGAGCAACGCCAGCAGTTCGAGGATGCAGCTGCTGGTCGCAGGGAAAGTGCCATCGTCAGAGATGAATGCAAACCGGGAAGGTAAAAGCAATGACAAAGCGACGACGCAACATAACCAGTACGAGTACGTCGTACTCAAAGACCGTCGGAGACAGTATTTTGCATTGTACAGTATTGTGTGTAATACGCACACTTTTTCAGCTTTCCATCGACAACGTCACCCTTTTCGTTCGGCGGAAAGCTGCGATTGAAGAAAGTGCAGCCACCGACGAGTAGCTCAGGCACAGTAGCTCACCAAAGTACCAGAAGTTCGTTGAATTTGCGTTGCATTGCGGCCATTCTTTTGTATCTTTCCTTTGTTTTGTTGGCATGACATGACGTCATGCAAATGCATCTATCTGTCTGTGCACATGCACGCGCAATGAAACTTTAGTGTCCTGGTCTCCCACCGAGACAGCCGTCGTACTGAATGGCAGTGGTACAACAGCAAGAAGCGAAGCGAAACAGGAGCGCCAGTTCCAACTGCCGCCCAGTCTGGCATCTGTCTCCTCCTCCATCTCTTCCATGTTCCGAACATTTGCAACGGAACAGTTCAATCCGGATCTCTACGAAGAGGACGCTCTGGCTCGAGTAAGTTTAAAATTATGCGGACTGTACGTATGCAATTGATAACAGACAACACCGAAACACTTGGGTAGCAAAGCTGCGAGGGATCAATCCGATTCCATTCCGACCCACGAAGAAAGATGCGTGCGTGCTGACAAAAAGTATTGTAAAGCTTCGTGTATAACCCCCCTTCGAATATAACCCCCCCCCCTCGTGTATAACCCCCCTATTTGGTGACTAACGATTTTATCCCCCCTCTAACCAAAATTTTTAAAACGCGTAAAACGCGCAAATAACGCAAAATAAGCATGTTGGTGATGATTCGGCACATTTTGCTTGGTCTCGTCTCGTGTATAACCCCCCTCGAATCGGCGACTAACGATTTTTATCCCCCCGGGGGTTATAAACGAAGCTTTACAGTACTGCCTATCAGAACCATGCCTCCAATGCACAGTTGTGACGAGTGAGTTTGCCCGGTTTAAACGTCGTACTCGTCAGAGATCAGAACCTCGTCGTCATCTCGTCACACGCTCGTCATAGAAAAAAGATCACAGAAAAAGACTACAACGCAACTCACTCACTCTTTGCCTAATTCTAATTGCGTAAAATGTTTTCATAACTTTTTTTCCAGCGCCACGCCTCTGTGGCAGAAGTTCCACTCTCTCACCCTACTGGAGACACGACTACAACGTCATCGTCTTACCAGGAACAAGAGTCGTGGGTGCTGGGCGAGTGCGGCTCGTTGAAGCTGGCGCTGTCCTGGGATCCGGCGCTGTCTCTGCTGTGTGTTCAGCTGCATCAGGCTGCGCAGCTGATGGCGCCAGATCCGACGCAATTGCCCAGTCCCTACTTCCAGTTCACGCTGCACAAGCCGTCGCCGCACAATCATCCGCAGACGGAGCGGTCCAAAGTCTACCGGAACACGCGATCTCCGGACCCGGGAGTGGACCAGTTTTTTTTCGACGTAATCGCTATACGTAGTAGTTGACGATGGTCAGTCAGTCAGGGCAATAAGAGTAGAGAGTAAGGGTACATAATAGATGCATACTGTTGGAATGTACGTGTAGGTATGTGTAGGTACAACTTGTATGTACGTATTGTACATACATAATGATATTGCATACATGCAGGTTTATCTTCCCAATACTATGTAGGTGCCACCGAACGACCTGCATTCCTGCAAGCTGGAAGTTTTGGTGTATGACCACGATGAGCAGCTCGCTGTGGAAGAGTGCATCGGCTACTGTTGGTTGTCGTTGGCCAGGCTCGGAATTTCAACCAATCCAGACAAGCCCACCGTGTTCTGGGCCGAAATTTTGGCTCCTCAAAAATCCGAGGTACCAATGATGCTATACAATATATTACGCACAAATAAAGCAAAATAAGCATGTTGGTGATGATTTGGCACATTTTGATTGGTCCCCCCTCGTGTAACCCCTCGAATCGGCGACTAACCTTTTTTATTCCCCCGGGGGTTATACACGAAGCTTTACAGTACCTCGTATTCAGAGCATAATGATGTTATCTATCGTATCCATCGTTGCTTGTTGATACTAATGTATGCAGGACAATTTTGGAGAAGTGCTGTTGTCCATGTCTCTCCTCTCCAAAGCTCAACGTCTGCTGGTCAACGTTCACAAAGCCAGGAGACTTCAATCTCCCGAAGATTTCACTGAATTGCCAAGTCAGTCAGTCACTCAGTATTATGGGATTATGTACATATGTATGTACCTAATATGCTGAACGTCTGACAGGTAACCTTGGCAATGGCATGTACATTGTACATACCACCCTTTATGTACAATACATCAGTACGTTACGTACGTACCTACATAATATACTGTATTTATCTTTAATAGGTCCCTTCATCACCATCCAGCTGTCCACGGAACCTCAGAAATTGAAACGACGCCGTACGAGCGCAAAGAAAGCCACCACTCATCCGTGCTATGACGAGTGCCTTAGTTTCCCACTTCCGCCGGGCATCATCCTTTCCGATCTCTGGCTGGAATTGGCAGTTATGCACGAGGCGACTGGACTCTGGTCCGCATTCAAACGCCAGAGTCAGCAGCGTCTCCTCGGCCGCCTTGCTCTACCCCTGGCCAGTTGCAAAGATCTGTGGCAGACGACCGTACTGCAGGATCAACAAGTGAAAAAGTCGCCAGCGCGATGGTATCCATTGGAAGCCCCAGCTGACCGATAGGTTGGTATAATAATAAATTGGAGCACTATGAGAATGAATCTGTGGAGTGAATGGATAGCTCAGTGACCGTTGCCTACTATTGTCAGTGGATCAGATAGCATGCCATATGTGGATCAGATAATTCCATGCCATGTTATGGTCAGCCTGCTGTGGAGTGACGTTTATACTGTAAAACTTTCATGAGTACTATGTGTAACCTATGCCATGCATGCACGCAAACAACGTATAGTACCTCTGCAGTACGTCTACGTACGACACGTTGTATGATGGTACCAACCAATTAATCCTTCTGCTTAGCTAGCTTAGTACAGCGCAAAGCACGACCATTATAATCACTGGAGAAGTAAGGATGAAGCCCAACCCACTTCCCAAGTCTCCCTCCGCTGTTGGTACTAGTAAGTAAGTGGGCCGCTTATCAATCGAACAAACTTCCAGAGTGTGGGTCGTAAAACTTGTTCTGCTGTACAGTACATAGCACGTGCCACAGTTTGCATTGCAGTAATTTCGTTGTGAAAGAAACGACGTCATGTGCAATGGTTGATTATTGGTGGTACCTACACATCATGCGTCGGTACATATTCGTCACGTTTTGCAACCATGTCAACAGACGTCAGTTGTCTGTCACATGAATGAAACATGTGACACTGAAGTGGGAGAAAATAAGCTGACGAAATGCAGTTTTGCGCAACATACAGCTGCTTGGCCCGTTCAATGAATGAATTTACCAGTAATATTGATGCCCCATACTCAAGGATACATAACGCAACTGCAAACGTGTAGGTGTACAACTGACATGAATACTACCATAAAGTATGCATGCACTATGTACAGTGTAAAACTGTAGTACAGTACGTACGTACATGCATAATTGATCATACAATCACTGCGAACATTGGTAAAATGCAACAATTCAACAACACGAAACCAAACCAACATAAACGTGAACAACATTGGCCTTGTCATAGCATGTATGTAGCATGAATGATCGCGGAACATTCCTCAATCAATCAGTCAACGCTCGATTGATAAAACAACAGTTTGTTAGTTCAGCAGCCCATGACACAATGTTCACGATGTGCATTTGGTCAGTGAAGCAGCGGAATAGCTCAAGGAAGGCAGGGTGGTTGTGTGATGATGAGAGGATGACGAAACCTGCTGACACTGAGCACTGCATCGATTAAAAGACGTTGAAGATGAAGCAGACGAAGGTACAAGAAGATGATGAGAAAGAGTAGTTGTGGCAGCGAGTTGAGCACCTTCCTTTTCTTCTCCTCCCCCTTCCCTATCTTGTGAAGTTGATGAGGCGATCAGGCCCTTGTTCAGGTCCATGGTACCCGTTCCCTGAATGACGGCCGACATCAGACCAGTGCTACCGCCACTGCCAGAAGCAGTTATTCCCTTCCAACTCTGCTCGTCTACCTGCATGCAGCTTTTCTTACTGGTGGACGCCTGAAAGAGGGCGAGGGAGGAAGGCGTGACGAAGGGGAAGCAGCCCTGGACCACTGGCGGCGAGCAGTGCTTGCGCTTGCGTCTGTGCCTGCCGCCGCCGCCTGCGCTCGCGTGTGCACGCGGCCTACCGCCGCCACTCCTCCTGCGTTTCGCGATGCTCAAGCAGGGAGAAGAGGAATTAACCGTAGTAGTGCCAGAGGAGATGCTGGGCGGATGAGTGGTGGGCTGCTCGGAATCTGAGCCAGAAGAGGAGGCCGAGGAGTCTTCTTCATCCTCCTCCTCATCAGATGAAGATGGAGATGAACTGGAGGAGCTGCCTCCCGAAGAGCAGCCGGAGTCTGAGGACATGGTCTTCTTGCTCTTGGCCGACAGAATGGTGAAGGAGGGAGACAGCTGCTGCTCCGACGAGGACACAAAAGGAGGCTGGCTGCTTGACGACGGAGACGCGTTAACAAGGAGGGACTGGTCCCCTTGGCCGACCGCAGCCGATTCGGAGCGTCCGAACTCCAGCGGGAACTGCGGGGCAGCTTCCTCCAGTCCAGGGTTCAAAAACACCTCCGCCTCTTCTGCTTTTCCCACCTCTTCTTCGGGGAAATACTGCTGCAGATAGACCGGCTCCACGATAACTCTCGGAAGCGGCGGAGAGGTGGAAAGTCGCTCCGCAGGTTGGTTCGTCTCCCCGAATCTTGCTGGTGATAAGAAGACGCAGCTGGTAAAACCGATTCCGCGCCGGGCAAAAGCTCCGCGTCCGCCTCCTCCTCTTCTTCTTCATCGCAAGTAAAGCGAAGAACGGAAGGCCGGAGCTCTGTGAAGCTACTTAAACTCCTTCCGCCATCCTCCTCAACTTCCTTCTCCGTAGTAGCTGCCTCATTCTGCGCTTGCGGTTGTGTCGAAGCCAGTCGGTGGAGTAGCGTGGCTCTTTCATTCTCCTGATGCATCTCATCGTCGTCGTCGTCTTCATTCTCTTCCATTAGCCTGTCTCCCTCATCTTGAAATGGAGTAGTAGAAGCTGCTTGGAAAGAAACCGGTGCCTCCTCATCTTCCACGGGCGAGCCGCTGCTGTTCCTGAGAAAAACAAAACAAACAAACAACGTCACTCATTGTACCTACGTACGTACACACCGCACTTATGTATGTACACAGGTGAAGCTAGGGGGAGGGAAATGAGGTGAACTGACCAGCTGCCTCAAAAAACTGGACAACGCAAACGCAACCCAAGCAAAGAGTGGAAAATTCGTGACTTGAAAGAGTTTCTGGTGATCGCTTCACGTAACTATGTACCTAACTAGGTACATTACAATACGAATAATGTACCACCTGAACAGAGCAAAACGCGAGAAAATAGCCCTCACATGAGGCCAGCTTTTGGCACAGGTTGCGGTACATATTTTTATTACGCAGAGTACCACAGCACAGTCCACTAGCTAGCTACTAATAGGCAGCAGCAAATCGGTTTTGCACGAAATAGTAAACAGACCTATGCTTGAAGACAAGTTGAGTCAACTACGCAGGAAAATATTGCGTAATTTGCGGAAAAATTCAAGCATGCGCAATTTCACGCTATTTTCCTATTATTGCACCTGCTTCCCAATAGCTACAGGCAATGCTATAGCAAACTCTGCGGAATATAAACAATATACAGGAGAAGATAATCAGCTAACGGACATCGATGTATGGATTAACAATGTGCGACACCAGTCGCAGAGCGCTACACACGTGGTGAGTAACTTCAAAGTGAATTCACGATGAATTTGAACTTCCGAGTTTTCATTCCAAGCTTTTTCATTGTCCACATGAGCGAAATTGCTCTCAAATGTTCAGAAGGTTGTGAGTTCGGTGAATTTACCGTTTCCCCTACTTCCATCACATAAAACATACGTACAGTACAAGAGTGAATCCACCATGAATTTATTCACACAATGTGTGTAGCGCACTACTGATTGGCTACAGATCTTACAAGTAGATGTACACAAACATGTAAGGTACTGTGGGGTAAACCCGGACACCTAGTATCTCTCAGCATGAACCATACGACCGAGTGAGACACGTATTCTACCAATCGATTCCTTGAACTCTCCCCTTTCAAATGAGCGAATGTTCATCATATGCTGAAGCGGCAAGTTCTGAAAACCTTAGGTGTCCAGGTTTAGCCCCGTCCGGGTTTACCCCATAGTACCCTCAGTGAACGTGTATATACATAGCATACACGATATCATATCATATCGGAGGGTACCTGCGCGATCTGGCTTTCTGGAGCAGATGCAGAATGAGCAGGTTCTTGTGCAGTTTGGCGCCTCCCCTCTCGTGCTTGGAGTTGACGATTTTGGCGAACGACAGCTGAATCAGACGATGACACACGTCATCTGACGGCTCCCTAGCACCAGTCTCCATTTCCTCCTCATCGTCAACAAATCGATACTCGTCAACCTCCTCCATCACACACTGAAAGTGACAACAAAACAAGGTCATCAGACTTTGAAACATAAACTCGCTCATTCTCGCTCGACAATAAAGCTAAACGTTGAAAGAAGCAAAGCTAACAAACGTCAGTAAGGTGCAGCCAGCCAAATTGTTAAAATTTTATGTGGAAGAGGAAAGATAAGAGAGCATTCGCATTGCATGAGTCAACAAACAATGAAAGGAACGCATTTTCGTTAAGTAAACGAGATGATGACGTGTACAGCAGTAAAAAATTGATGATATATCTTACAGCACGTACGTACAAAGCGGAAAACAAACAGCAGCTGGTGACAAAATGCGGAGGCGTGAGTGGTAGCTTTTTGTCCGATGATTAGGCATTCTTCCCTTCATTTCGCGTGAAAACTTTGCTGAGCCAGCTCATCATGCTGCATGTATGAATCGATGGCTGCACTGGTATTGGAATTTGGCAGGAATACCTGCCAAGCCAAGCCATGTGACACAAAATGAAACATATACCACACCACTAAGGGGTGAATTCAATTCACGTGAAGAGTACGTATCATCATACCATTCACAGAGACTATACATAACAGGCGCAGGCAGAGAGAGGCGAGAGAGACGACGGACGACCCAAACCTGAGAGCGACGAGTTTTCGTCGATAATTTTGAAAGACTTTTCATCCAACAACACAACATAACACACGGCGGGATAGGCAGGCAGACACACACACGGGGCAGCCAACCAACATCATCCTCATCACATCAGTCGACCAGAGACCAGCAAGCAAAGCAGTGCGCTGTACAGCATTGTAATGTCCGGTGTACAGCCGACAAACCGCGAGCAGAAGGTGCCAGGATTTGCATCACAACTGCGGAATGAACGTTGTCCAATCGCTCCAATTGAAAAGAGCAACAAACGACAGGTAGAGGAGATGAATCACGAGAATTATGGCACGAAAATGGATCGGTAACCAAATGGACAGTCGACGCAAGTGGACAGAAGCGGCGACGGTTATCCACGAAGCATTGCAGTCGTTTCCTCCGTTCTTTTATCGCACCCACACACAGCACACTACACTGCGTCCATCGCTGTTCCAGAAGGAACACAAACAACAAAACCTTCTTCTCTTCTCTTCTTTTGCCCACCGCCACAGCGTTATATTTCTTCACCACAACACACGCGGCGGGGCGCAAACCAGTCGGTACCGCTTCGCTCAGCGCGTCCACACACAAGCCTTGCCAAGTCTTTGTGTTGTGTTTGTGTCTTGTGTGACGAAACTCCGGTTGATGAAGCATCTCTGAACCAATCAGCAGGCGCGGCGTCCTTTTGCAGCCAATCCCGATCGGCGTTGGCGCATCGCCAGGATGTGCGCTCGTTTGTTTATTTATCGATTTTGTAACCTCCGCCGATGAGCGCGACACACTGCGGCGTGGCGAGAAATCATGAGAGAATGGGTTTTAGTTCACCACTCACATCCTGTATAGGCCTATGGACTATTTTTTAAGTGGTGCGGGATGATGAGCCGTGCGAGATTCATACAAACAACAAAACAAAATAAAGGCGGGATGAGGGCCACAAAAAATTTTATTTTTTTTGATCACATGAATCATACACGCATGAATGAATAATATTGCAAAACACGAAATGGAAAAAAATACAGTAGGTTGGAAATGTCAAAACAAAATTAAAAGTATTTCAAATAAATTCACACTACCATCAATCAGTACATTACAGTCACAATACATCCTCCACTTTCACTGACCTCCACTCCCACCCCAATGCAATCCAATGTCCAACCTATCCCAATCCCAAATGCTTTGATAGATCTTGTAGATAGGTAGGGTACCTGAACAATACGTACTCTCTCCCCCAGATTAGTGAATTTTCACTAAACTTGTCACTAAACCATTAGCGGCATAGCGGCTTGGGATCCGTTTAGAGAAAAGTTACTAATAAATTAGCGACTTTTTTCCATAATGTTTTAGTAATTTTTTACTACTCCAGTTAGCGATTTCAGAGTCACACAGTTTATTCAGCACAAACCACAGCTATTCAATTGAAAATACTATTTGAACTACATCACATTGATACTGATACAGATGACTGCAGTAAAACACCTCAAAAGAAACATACAGAAAGGAAAGAAAGGCAAAAAAGTCAGCATAGCAGCACAATCTACTGTAAGTACAGTATAGTCTATATGTAGATACAGAAGACACCTGGTTCTTCACCTGCATGTTTCTATCATGATGAATGTTCTTGGTTGGTTTTTCTCTCTTGTGCCTTTTCACACAGTTGCTGAATGGCTGCTTGAATCGCCACATTGCATCAATGGTGGCAGATGGCTTGGACATATGTAGCTGGAGCGCTTGACAGTGTTTTGGGACTGAAATATGGCAGCTCATAGTTATAAACTGCTACTGCAAGTACGTATGTATGTACATACAGCCTATTTATTTACCTGACCTTATTGGTATGTATATAGAATGACAACAATTATGACATACTGCATACCAGGAAAACTTTGTAGAGGCAACCATGCCATGCATAGTTATTGCTTTTAGACACTGGGACATTCATGAAATTGCATGAGAAGATGGTAGAATGTAGCTCACATTGTTCATAAATCCAGAATACACATGGTAAAAATTTCAGAGAAATAAAACAGAAGATTGAGACCACGACACATCCACAAAACCAGAATGCTGTTGTGTACTTAGAAGCCAAGCCAATGCCAAAAAATTTGAAAACTACTAATTAGTTAGAGTAAAATCACTAATTATTTAGCGAGGCTCCAGAATTACTAACAGTTCGCAATTTTTTACTAAATTTTAGTGAATTTTCACTAATATATTTAGGAAAAGTGCGACCACTAATCTTTTAGTTAAAACTTTTCACTAAACCTGGGGAGAGAGTATACGTTTGGACGAAGTACAACTTGAACATCGTAACATTAGGCCCGAGATAATGGTCAACCAACCCGCATCTCAATAGTCAATTTATCCGTCGAATCAATTAGGAGTACCAGTCGAATCACTCTTTCTTTCCTGGCTTTTCTTTCGTGGTCGGCTTTCCCTGCTGCTGCAGCTTTTTCGTGAGCATATCCTTGATCATTCCGCAACAGTCTTGCAGACTGTGAGACCGTGGACGAGATTGAGATGATTCGCTGTCATCGTCCTGTGCTGCCAGCGCATCCAGAAAATCGCTGCTGAACCTCCTCTCTTCCGCTTCTTTCTTCTTGCTAAAGGTGAACAGCTGGTCATTCATAAACTCCATGGTCAGTCAGTAGTACCAGTAGTACAGTCACAGTGGTGACAAGAAAAAGTTTGTTCTGCTGGACTGTACAAGAGCAATATGTTGACAATGTCTTGAAGTGAAATTAAAGGCGAGAGAGTCCTTCTCTTGGCGTATAATATACTGCTTCTATGCAACTGGAACTTTCCGGTTGAACGACTTCTTTTATGCTCGTCGCAGGGTGTAAAGTGTACAGTGTGCAACAATACATTGCTCGTCTGTTTGCGCACCCACTGAATAAAATACCATGCCTGCCTACTATTTACGTACAGTACACTGAATTATTTGCGTATGAAAGTGGGCCATCGTGTTTGTGCACTCCAGAAACCTCGCGACGTGTCACATGATTGCCTGAGGGCAAAGAAAGACATTCCCGAAGATTGACGCACAAAATTGTATATCAATTTGGCATTTGACCTATTTGCAACCCAAAATAGCAACGACTAAAAACATGTGCTACTGTTCATTTATTTTTGCTTTTTCTCTGCTCATGCGGATCTTTTACTGCTTTTTTGCGTCAGTAGGCGATGTATCATTGAACACTGATATAAGTTTAACAACATTCATGACGCAAGTTTAGTTTAGTTACCTATTAGACGTGGTTATCAATCACAGTCAGACGTACGTACAGTATCTCGCTATCCATCCAGTATCACCAGTAGTACGGATAGCTGTGATTTGCCAAATTGTGATGAGCCCTTGTGGCATAATAATCTTGAGGTCTGCCATAGGGTTGACTCTGCAAGTACAGCCTCGGATCAAAGCCTTGGTAAGTGTCTGGCGGATAAATACTGGCAGGATATTGATATGGGCTTCCATGCATATGTTGCGGTACAGGCAGTGAGTATGGAATGGGTTTGTAGCTGGAGAAGCCTTGACTTCCGTAGGGTACGTGATAGCCCGGATTAGCGTAAGCAGGATCGTATAACGGGGCAGAAGAGTAGTACTGTTGCGGTGCGCCGTAATAATTGTAAGGCGGGGGATAAGATGCGTAGTACGTTGGAGGTTTTCTGCTTGGCGACATGCGATAAATGGGCATGAGGGTCGGATCAGGTCTCTGTGAGTACGGTACAACTAATTGTCGCGACCGTGCTCTCAGGCTGGATTCCGGAGCTAAAAAAAGGCAGAAAGCGTCTAAGAAAGAACAATTATCAAAGTAAAGCAGTGACTAATAAGTAAAAGTGAAGTGACTACGGCGATCAGACTGTTCATCATAGCAACCGAAAGCCTTGGCGGTGGCGGTTAGCTTAGCAGCATAGTTTAGTACTGAGCGTATGCATACGTACAGTACATATACGAGTACCCCAGTTCTATAAAAAAAGTCACGATTTGTCGCATTACATTCTACGCGAGGATTTGTTGATCCCCAGGCTTCCCACCGGCCGTAGGTCATTGTTGCTGAGATTGGTGACACCGTGATAATGAGACGATGGATTATTTCGGTTTGCTGCGTCGGCGCCAAGAGTGTAGATGTTGGCATGTTGTCTCAACTCTTGCTCTTTCTTCAAACGGTCGTCTCGCTGATGTGCAGGACACCATTCGATAGAAGCGCGAAACAGAGTTGAGATGGGCTATAATCAAAATTTACAATGACAATATTGGTGCGTCAAGAGGAGCATACATGCATACACAATCAGATGGCCAGAAGTACATACGTGACCATGTGTACTACTACATGTATCTTAATACATTATTAAAAGGGGAAATTGTGTGACTGAGGTCATACGGGTGTGTCAAGTGGTTAAGGCGCTCGCCTGGAACGCGAGAGGTCCAGGGTTCGATTCCCTGGCACATCTGGCAAATTTTCCTTCTCGACTATTCAAAAATGGTGTGGTGGGTTATTTATTAAAATAAAGTAGACATGACTTGACCGCACCTGGCCAGTGCAGAAACAACGCAGGAGGCGATAGAGGGCGAATAGCGGCAGCGACCAATGGATAAGACCGAAGATATCCAGCCAGCCGCGATGGCCGCATCCGGAAACTTGAAGTCGCCGTAGGAACTACGCGTTTGATACACAAAGATCAGAACTACGATTCCCTGAAAATAACCCACTGCCGTTGGAAAATCAACATTTCCTATTGCACGATTGTACGTGCAGCATTTGAGTCTATTGGTAGAGTGAATATTGTGGTATCGTGGTA